>JAQHQX010000952.1:0-10347 GCA_034694425.1 Arrhopalites sp. Gr-Col-00791 | reverse complement strand
CAATACATAATACAATACACTATACAGTACAATACATAATACAATACACTATACAGTACAATACATAATACAATACAGTATACAGTACAATACATAATACAATAACAGTTTGCATGAGATAAAGTAAACGTAAAAAAGGAGAAATTCAACTCACCACCACCAACTTGCTGTAGTGATTGTTGTTCTGTCGTCATTGTCTCAAGCTGCTGTTGTGTGTGCGTGTCAACACCCAGCAATAATAATTTTTCAGTATTAATTTCCAAAAGTTCCAACAGCTCTTTTCGTTCAATCAAAAGTTGTACCCTCATCCGAGCTTCTGTTGTATCTCCTGACGGATCCGCGACGGCTATTCCACTAAGTATACTCGCTGTTGTACATGTACTTGGTACGGATGGAGATGAAGCTGTACTAACTACCACAGATGACTGTGTTGTGGTAGTTGGAGGAGAAATTGTCCATTCTCTGGCTGATGACTTTGGATTTACATGAATGTTTGCTGTACTAGGAGGATGAGCTGTGATGGGCCATCCTGCATCAGTCTGATGACACATGACGTCAATAGAGTACAATTTCTTTTTAGGAAACACATCTTTCCAAGTCAGTCGTAATTTCTTCATCTTACGTCTATCTTTTGCTGATACCTGGACAAAAGTCTTAGTAAAAGTTGACACAATATTTTGAGTGAAGAGATCCACATAGTCCTTGTTGACCTTCTTCACGATAAAGTCGATAAGATATAAAACAGACAGTTTCAACTCTGGTTCGACCTTTTTGAGGTGAGCTTCTATAGTTTCGACAATGGTGGGAGCATGTTTAATATAAAATTTAGCCAGAGTTGCAAGGGCCTTGATGACAAACTTCGATTTCCGTGTCAACTTGATCAACTCGGTAGCATATCTTGCTGAAATGTCCTCCACTGTCGGAGTCATTTTATATACTTTAGCTTTATCACTTTCCAAATGTCAAGTCACTGTCACTCAAACGAAGTAGATAATCTAAAATCACCTGAACGTCGAGGACCACCCGCACTCCCTCACGTTTTTTACATTACCCCCCACAACTCATCTCCTAAGACTCTTAGTTTATGACAAATGTACATGCAAAGGAACTATTGTATTCCAAGATGCCGTAAACTATGGTAATCCCTTTAGGAATTGAGAGAGGAGGGTTAGAAAAAATTGAAGACAAGAATCAACGACTTTTTCATATTTGACCATTGGAAATTATCGAAAGTTGAAACTATTTCCTGGGCCGTGTAATAAGACTAATGTCAAAATAAATCTTGTTCCTTGTTGTTGTTTAAAATGAGTCAAAAAAAGTCACAGTCACTGTTCAATGACTTCAAACTCACGACATGAATTAAAAGTTGAAATGAAACGTAGTAACATATTGACATTCATCAGTTAGTACACATGGGTTGACAATAAAAAATTAACATGCTCGCAACATCAACAGTGTTGATTTGTCAACAGGCGTATCGCTGCATGCTCAATCTCCAACTGATGAATTCCTCCGAAAATAAGCTATACTAATAAAATTCGGTCACTACTGTCTACTTAAATATTAAGATAACTTGTAAATTAATCCTTACTTGAGGCCCGCAGTAAATAAAATGACGTTTGGATGATCACTGGATTGTTTCAAAAGATTGACTAATATGTCCGAATTACTTTGATCGGCAAGAATAATGATTCTTTTTGCTTCACATCGAGATATGTCTGATAAAAATTCTTTAATTTTGTACGTCTCCAACTCGTCTGCCTACAATACAAAAAATTATTGTCACGTCAGATTAACTGTCAACTTTGTTAAGTT
Source organism: Arrhopalites sp. Gr-Col-00791 (assembly GCA_034694425.1). Taxonomy (NCBI): domain Eukaryota; kingdom Metazoa; phylum Arthropoda; class Collembola; order Symphypleona; family Arrhopalitidae; genus Arrhopalites; species Arrhopalites sp. Gr-Col-00791. The sequence goes on along the minus strand of JAQHQX010000952.1, from coordinate 8,532 downwards.
GGCAAAAGTATTGATTGTTTTTTGCTAAATAAGAAATAAAAATAATAACAACGTAGAATTCAGTATAAAATTTCTTACAATGCCATTGCTGTCCATGTCCCAGAGTAACATGTCGCCTTCAACGGTGGTTGGATTATTCAAATAAATGAATAAACTGTCCGCACAATGCCTGGCTTTTGACATATTTTTAAGAAACAAAATAAAGACTACATAGAAATATGTCCATTTTACAAATGTTAAAATTATGTCTGTATAATGCAATTTCAAAATTTGATTGCTACCTTCACAAATAGATCGTAAATGACTTCGAAGTCCACTTTTCATGGAGGATGGAAAAATGAGACGACTTTCCCCCATCCCATGTTGTCCACCATTTGCATAAAACATTTTAATATTATCTGGTAAAAATCCATTTCTCTGAAGCATGTCATCCATCTTCATTATATGGGACAGGGACTGAGATCCAGAGTGTGTCCTGCAATCAAGAGTCAAATGTCAATTGTCAGTTCCATGTCTTGTCCAGAAAGTGGAAATGAGTACAGAATAGACCGATTGCAAATTATTTTTTTGTGCACGGACACAAATATTTATTTGCATACTTGCATAAATGTCATATCTTGTGACATACCTACTCCAACCTCCTCCCATCAAAATGGCACGGTCACACGTTTGAAATAATTTACAAGTTGACAAGAGGGATGAGGACAACCTTCTTGAATTGGCAGTGGATGGTTCAAACAAAATTTTCTCTGTCTCTTGTAAAGTTCGTAATTTAGGACAAGAAGCAAATCCAGGAATTCGAACACATTCCAATAAATCTGTAGGTAAACCATCCTTTTTCGCACTCAAAATAGTTCCATGATTCAAACCAGCCATATGAACTGTTGGAAGGAAATCAATGTGACATCTTCTTGGAAGAAAACTTGCTGTCCTCTCCAGTAAATTGGGACATCGAGACTTTTTGGCGACAGTGATACAAGTTTGATCTGACACAAAGAACAAAAGTCCATTTAGTCCATTTAGTTTTCATCATTTCAACAATGTCAATTAAAACCAATCAAAGGAATCATGAGCTCCCTCATTCTCATCCTATCTTTTGTTTGTCAACCAAACAAAGTGTTAAACGTCAAAACCTCATGGAATTTCAGAGGCGATGACGACGTAAGACTCTTTTACGTAATGTATCATCATCATTATGATTGTCATTGTCATTAGTAGTCATTAACAAGGTAGGCCTGAGTTGAATCTACATATATACAAAAACTATTCTCATTCTCATAGAATTCTCAATTAAAACAAAAGAAAAAGTATTTCTTGCATAAAAAACTTTTTACAAGGAAAATAACTTTGGAGTATAATGAACAAGAGTCACAAATTTCCATTGGGATTCTGTATTCATATGACGACCCAAGACTCAAGTAGAAGGAGAATAAAGGGTGGAGGAGCTAGCTAATAATTGGATTTACATGTATACTGTTTTTCAATTGCTACTGCTGCTATTACTGTTGTTGTTCTCTTTGTGTCCTCTCTTGTATATCTCTTAGCTACTGCAGGAGGACGTTGAACGAATGCCTCTGTAGTCTCTACTGTAGTTGTAGTTTAGTTTAACTGCATCTTTCTAATCCGGAGTAAATGGCATTCAAATGAGTGTACACACAACAAGTACATATCTGTACATGGGGACGGAGAATGAGAAGAGGAAATACTATTAAGATTGGATAAGTTGTACGAGTGTCTGTGTGTGTTTGTGTGTAGTATGAGGCGAGTACATTAGGATTTTAGTTTGAAAACTTGAAGCTGGAAATGATTTGACGTTGACCATTATGTACATGATGGGACTAGAGACGAGTGTCGGTACTCCTTTGAAGACTTTGAAGAAGACAATCTGTCGGCAAATTCAAAGGATCGGCTCGTGGCACATTTTGTGTCCTGAGGATGCAGCTGAGGGAAAAAAACTAAGACTAGCTTTCCCACGAAACTAGTCCACATTATTTGTTTCCCTATTCCTATTGCCACTTGGCTCGTCAGCAACACGTCTCATCTCGTCTCTCCTTCTCCTTCTGTATTACATGTATGCATGGGGGTATGCTCTACAACGACATATTATAATGCCGACATTTGTATTTCTGTGTAATAAAGTTTTAACAAAAATTTCAACTTTGAAGCTGTCCTTTTTTTCGTAATGGCACCCCCTCCCCCCTACTTATGATGTATAAAGTATGTGCGAGAGACACAGAGAAAATTAGACTACACAACTTTTTTTGTATACATTTTTTTTCATGTTTTTTGTTTTGACTGTCTAGAGTCACTTGTTCAACAGAAGACAAAAATACAAATGAAACTTCATTCACTTTCCTTATTTTTAGCTAGCTTGAGCAAAGATTCTGAATCATTTTGGACAAGTCTGTAGCTTGCTTGTGTTTTGTTTTTGTTTTTGTTGTATAAGTTGTGATGTGTGCTGTGAAAGTGTACATGACTTTGAATATGAAATTATTGTAATTTTTTAATTTTTTAATTAGAATCAATAAACGAGACAATTACCAGCAATAAGAATTTGATGTGACTCGGAACAAAAATGATCTTCAATTCCTACATCAACGTAGAAAAGACCAACAAAATGACCAAAGTTTGAGTTGGGGTATGGATCTAAAGCCAAAATGACATCATGAGCTTTACTCTCCTTTTGATTAATGAAATCAGGTAGGACAGCATAAACTTTCTTCCTTCCATGTCCACCACTTGCTTTGCCAACTGTTTGATACAAAAATGTAGAGTCATCATTACTCTCTACTTTTGCTCTCCCAATATAAACTGCTATGGATGATCTTGAAATTTGTTTCAATTTGTAACATTCTCCTTCATCTGCAAGGTTCACTTGGAGGCAACGGTGAAAGTCAAAAAATCTCATTGCAGTCGTTGTCCATTTCAGTAGAATCTCATCATCTATTCTGTCAACACTATTTATACTGGCTGTGAGCAGAGTCCGAGTAGAAGTAAATATTATCAAAACTATCAAGTAAACGGAACACAATTCCATTTTTATCGATCAATTTTCACTATGACTCTGACTCAATATAACAATTTAAAGTAACTACAACTATATCTTGCAGTAAGGACATACACTTGAATAGTCCTTGAGGCACTAGTGATGAGTCTAGTTCTTAATAAATTATTTTCAATTGTCTCTCTTCTCCTTTATTCATTAATTTCAATCTCGATTAAATTATCAAAATAAACTCCCACTTCCCAACTTTGTGCCTCAAACCTCCAAACGAAATTCTGTTCTGGAGAAAGTTTTGAAAATTTCACACACAATTTCTAACAATGTTGAAGAAACAGTTGAAAAAATTTTTTCTTGTTATTTGATTTTAACTTTTGAATCAAAATCTCAAATAATTATTTATTATTGTTATTGTTGATTTTTACTTTTTAAACTGGATTGACGTTAGGGTGAGAGAAAAGAGTAAAAGATTTTTTTGAGAGCTGCGGTATTGTTTGGCGGCACGGCCTACACAAGACTGTGACTGTGACGATACGATACGATGATGATGTGATGTTGAAACTTGAACGTAGTGTGCAAGTGTCTGGATGTGGCTCTGGCTCTGGTTCTCTTTCAGCGTCTCTCTCTCTCTCTTCTCTCTGGTACTTTGTCTCTTGAACCAGTTGAGTAGAAGATTAGTTGACTATGACGAACCATTTACAATCACAATGGTCTCGATCATAGGGATGACATATAAGTAGGTATATAGACATACTATTGTGCTGGTACTCGTACCAGTCCCCAGTACCAGTACAACATACTCATGTACATGTAGGTAAAGGAGTCTTCAAGTTCGTAAAAGAGCGTAAACAGAATTATTGTCGTCATGCGGTGTACCTTCCTTCTTTGCAGTAAGTAAAGTAAAGTAGTTATTATAGCTCCTACCTACAAGCCACCATCACCATAGTCTTTCATAATGCGGTTCCTCTCATGTTCTTCTTCTTCTCCTGCTTCTCTTGTTCCTGGGCAGCTACGAGTAATATTTAAGTAATTCTAGATTTTCTTATTGTATTTGTGTTAACGTACAAGAGCAGTGAAAGAGAGAGGGAGAGACCAAAAGAAATGCTAATCGGAAACCCGGCTTCAGTTATACAGAGGAAGGACTTTGGTGAATCTCTTTTTTGGTAATAGGGAGAAGGCAACATATCAAGATTTAAGACCAACCACCACAAGCACATGGATGTAAACTAAATGTATTCACACACACACACACACTTACACTGCACTGTTTGAGTATGCTTGATCATGCCAATGCCAATAATGTATACTTGAGCGTATATTTGTATGAAGTGTCCGTATTATTATACAAGTTGAGGGTATGTACATTATCATTACTTGGGTCGTCCTCTAGGACTACTCCTGTGTGCTCATGCTTTATGGTCTTATGGGTCTTGTGGTTTTTCGAGAGTAGAAGCCAGGACTGTGGCTGTGGCTGTAGTGTGTATAGCTATAGGCATGTAGTGCATACTTGAGTATACAAATACATGTACATGTACTTGTACTTGTACCACATCCACATTACACACATTTTACAGTAGGTAGAAGCCGTTGTCGGCTTTTTCTTTGTCGGTGAGCTCCAAAGGAAAAGCCCAAATAAGTGTTCAACATCGTTTCCAATTTTATTTATTTAATTTCGGAAACTTTGAAAATGACCAAGAAGAGGAGAAGAGCAAGGCAACGAGTTTAATACCATGAGTATCGTAGTAAGTCCACGTCTATCCTACTCATCGTAGTAATATATAAATACAAGCGATGAATGATGAGAGTGAATTGAAGGAGAACAAGAATACTACTACTACCACTATCACTACTACTTGTATGGAGAGGAGAGCAAGTGTATACAAAATATGTATTTTTTTCTCTTTCTCACAATTGACGACCGTCGTACAAATGAACCATAAAATAAAGACTCAATTAGTATTGGCATCAACTTTTGGACAATGTTAGCTTTAGCCCCCCTTTGCCATTGGAAGCAGTATGAGTCTTGATCAATGATCAGTTTCTAAGCCATTGTAAACATGTACATCAACAGTACAGACTACACAAACACACACAAACAAACATTCAATTCAAGGGATGATGATGATGACAATCGATGAAATTGATTTTGGTTTGTTTTTTTTTGTAAAATGAATTTGTATTTATAATATCATTATTTTTATTTTTATTGTAATTATTTATATTTTCAAATAAAATTTTATCGCTCAGCTCTGCACTGCACAACAGATACATTATGAAGACGGCAATCAAGTCCATTATGTAATTATGATATTTTATCGACTTTTTTCACTACTTAATGCTTAATATAGTACAGTACAGTATAATTGTATGCCTACAAACGTAAATTATGTACAGTACGTTCCACTTGTCATCCTCTTGGTTTTCAATCCTCTCATCTTTCGTCTTTTTTTCTATTTTAACACACACAAACACAAACCAAGAGTCAATATTAATTAATTAAATTAATACTTGTAAAAATCGTTTCTTGACTGTCTCTGTGCTCTACTAGTAAACAGCATCTCATCAACTATGTAGGTATATCCTCTTTTTTTGTATATTTACAATCAATACAAGTCATAATTAGTAAATTCATTCTCATCATAACAAACAACAATAACAATAAATACCGACAGTTGAGTTGTGTGCTAGCACTTTTTCTTTACTTTCATCTTTGCTTAATAAATAAGACACAAACAATACAAACTCCTAGTGAAATTCAATAAATTTAAATATTTTAGTAATATATATTTTTATAATAAAAAACATTTTTTTCTCTTTTATCCAGCACTTTAATTTCGAAGTTTCTTTTCTTTGTTTGTGTCTTCTGTTGGTGTATATGTGTAGTTTTAAGTTTGTCATTTTATGAATTGTGATGCAAGCTTTTGTACTTGCATCCTTTTGTCTAGCACTCTTCATCTCCCACCAGAAATCATATTCAAAAATAAGGTTAACAAAGTTAACTCTTCATTGTTGTATCATGTGTGTAGGTCGAGTGTGTGGGCTGTTGGTGTATCGCAAGAGAGTACAAATGCACGTTACATTTCATTTGCTATTAAAAGTCATCGGTCAACAATCAAGAGGTTCAACTTAAAACTTTTTTTTATTAAATATTAAAATATTCATATAATCATAGTAAGCACACATTTTGTCTGTTGTCATCAACATAAATAGAAATATTGCTCTGGTTTTCTTTTCTTCCCCTACATTTTTAAATTGATATTCATCAAGTCGACTATATCAAATAGTCGTTTCATGTTTCATATTTTAATATTAATAATATTATTACATTCATATAATAATTTTTGTTTGTTTATAGTTTTTTACACACATAGTGGGATTCAACTACTGGCATTATTCTACATATTTTCTTAATTGCTTCTACATTTTCTGTAGATTAATTTAAGCGAGACATTGAGAGAGCACCAATTAACTTTTTTTTAAAATTTATCATTTGTCTGTATAATTATCATTTTTGTCGAGTAGACCAATACAAAATCAAATGACTTGTCAATTAAAATGAAAAACTTTTCACTTTTTTAGAGCTTTGATTTTTCAACTTTGTGGACATTGCATTGTAGTTTTTTTTTGTTTTTGAGAGAGAGAAACTAGGAAATACATGTTCTGCATTTGTTTTTATTTTGTGACCTAAGACAAAAGGTAAAAATAAATTCCATATTCTGTATTTAATTGTTGATATACTTAGTAAACAATTGAGATGACTACGTTTACATTTTCTGTCATACAAGACTAGGAAGAAGATACAATGGTTGACTAGTATTGTAGTACATAATTAGATTTAATTAGATCTGTAATTATTGCTACAAATGTTTAAATGTAATAGATCATAGATCAGAATATTATAGGGCTGCTTTTGGAAAGAGCCGATGTACAAAACTAAAATCTTCAATATTAATATTGATTCTTGTTTCAAAATTTTTTAGTTGTTATCAGTAGATTAAATTTACTTATATGAAAAAATACTGCGGGCAGGTGCGTTCATTATACAACTATATACATTTTGTTACAAAATGTATACTTTTTATAGGATGACAAGAAATGTTGATGATTGACGGACAATTTAGACTTGAAATTGTTTTTTTTTATTAAGCTATAGAAACTATAGAGAATACTGATTGATTTTCATTGAGACTTTTACATTGATGATGAGAGACGCTATATGTAGTTTATAGTTAAATGGATAGAATAGACTGTATGTGAGAGACTGTGATTGTGATTTCTGATATCTATGAGTTGCATTCATTTTGTAGATTTTCATAATAATGTACATGTATAATAATATATATCTCATAAGTTCAGCATTCTTTTCTAAAATATTGATTGATTCGTTGATTGTGAGTTGATAACTTGATATATTTTCTTTTCTCCTCCCTTTTCCCTTTACATATCTATAGACACTACAAATACTTTTTTGCATGTTGCAATTAAGAGACATAAGACAAGTTCAAAAGTTGGTTAGTTTTAGTTTTGTTCTACAGTGTTTTGTGTCAACTAAAAGTTTTAGTCTAAAACTAAACTCAAAACTAAAAACATTAGAAATACGAGTTACAAGTACAATTTGTATTTCTCCTCATCTTCATCTCTTGAATAGATACTAAATTTAATAATGATTTTGTATATAGAATGGACTGAAAAGTTTTTTGCTGAAAAGTAAAGTTGAAAATGATGACAAGTCCTTGTCTCTTAGTGCTACTAGTACTTTGTGTGTCCTATTATCTGTATTCTCTACAAATACAATGTACAATGTTAATGTTATTGAATAAGCCTCTCTTTTTTTATCGTTTGTATAATACTCTTGATCAGATTACAGTTTAATATGTATATGTTGTATGCAGTACAATACAAGTTTCATTGCCTGAATTTACTACACAAAGTTTACTTCTTCCTTTGTATTTGCATGCAATCAGAGAAAATTTAAAAGTAAGGATACTTTTAATATAACTTTTAGTTACCTACTAGTATATACCTTTATTCTAGATAACTTTAATCATACGTAATCAAACAAAAAAAAAATTTTCATTTTAAAATCTTTGATATATTTCTCTCCTTACTGTACATGTACATATAATAATCTTTTCATATATTCCTATCATATTTTTAAGAGAATTCCTGAATTCTCATTGTTTCTCCATCGTAGAATTGTATACATTCTCTACTTAAATGTAGGTACTGTTTAATTTTAAATGTAATATAATAATTTTTCAATGTGTACGTAGATGTGTAGCATGTCCATGTCAGATTTTATGTGTATGTGTCCACTCGAATATTCCTTATCAAATGCGTAGTTTTAATAATATTAAGTATAATTTTAGGCGAAATGTCATGCAATTGAACTAATTTTTTTCCATCTACATGAATATGCAATTATTTACACCATTTACAAGTTTACATTTATAGTTGTAATTTGGGAGATTCATAATTATAATTTTGTGTAAGTAATTTATACGTTTAAACATTTTTCAATATGATTTGTG
>JAQHQX010000951.1:0-10350 GCA_034694425.1 Arrhopalites sp. Gr-Col-00791 | reverse complement strand
CAATAAAATTGATAAATAACTGTAGATTTGGTGACCTTCGAAGCCAGTCCAGATTTTGATCCGCCACCCCTCTACTTGAACATAACTAACCGCCATTTTTCAGTTTCTAAGGCTTTCTTAGAAAAGTGCCGAAATCACGTAGGGTTTGGAAATACGCGTCCCGGATAATACTCAAAATATGGCTTTTACTGAACTCTCGAACTCTTTCTGGCGGTAAATTCGAAATTTGGAAATAACTTTTGAATGGAATTTGAAGTGCAGGTGTCTTTGAAACGGAGCTAAAAATTTGACAAATTCGATTCGATTGGATAATTGTTTTCAAGAACTGTTTTCAAAATTTTGATATGGACTCTTTTATTTGGGGATGAGAAAATTTCAATATGACCGCCCCCCCCCCATTTAATTTGAATAAATTCAAGGTTAATTTTCCAAAAGATCAATAACCACATAAAATTTAAAAATTCCGGTTTGTTCTTCCCACAAAAATTGTAAAAATCAAAAATGAACAAAGTAATTTGTTTGGGTGCTTTATTTTAAAAAATAGAATTTTTTCGTAGACTAAGTATGTACCTCAGCTGTTGGTGATTACTAAACGAATGAATCGGAATTGACTTTAGGCACTTCTAGTTATCCAGACAAAAAAAAATTTCCAGTTCCATAACTTGAATCCTTCAAAGGTGAATATATAGAAGACCGTCTGCCAAATCATGAAAAAAACTAGAAAAAAAATTGATAACCAGTTTTAGTTTTACATTAAAGTTCACATTAACTTAAATTTGTATTGTCCACAGAGACTCACGACTAAGATTAGAAATGGAGAATTTAACTTGCAAATTCCTCAACGTGAACAGGACATGATTTGATTAAAAAAAGCTTCCAGTGAGGAATTCTCCACATCTCCCCATAAGCGAGACGAGGATGAGCTCACATCAAGTTTATAGCCCATTTTTTTATCCGTTTTTTCGTCTACCCTCGAAATCATCAACATGATGGCCTCTGCTACTCGTCCTTGTTTCAAACCCTACAAATCAGAAATTAAAATGCAAACATCAGTATCAAACGTCAACTCTAAATTATGAACCTAACCTGTAAGCGCTCTAGAAAATTTCATATTAAAAATTTTAACCAATTTTCTAAAAGTATTTGTCAATCACATTTTCTTAATTTCTCAAAATATCCAAACTCTTTCATGTTCCATCAAAGTCCCAATAAATTCTCAATCTTTTGTTTAATCAACTAAAATCCCTAAACTTTTTTTCGACCTCCCAAAAGTTTTTCAATAATTTTAACATTCCAAAATTCCTCAAAATGTTTTCATTGTTTCACTCAACATAGTTTGTGCGGCCAACAAATTGTGGATTGGACAAATTCCACTTTTTGTAGAATCAACTTCCTTTTGTCATGAATTATTGAAGTTGATTACAATTTCTTGAATTTTTATTAAAATTTCTTATTGTTGGACTGGGATTCAATAAAAAATAATTGATTGTGAATTGTGTTACGAGCAAGTCCTGGAAAATTCTGAAAGCTGAGTCGAAGGAAGAAGAAGACCCGTTGACCTTGCCTTTGGTTGCCGACAAAAGAAAAGAGGGAATGAGGATGGCTCATAACTTACTTACTTATTGGCTGGAACAACCTCCAACCTTGCGTTTATTTTGCATTTGAATTTGTCAATTTTAATGTTAAATTAATAATTCCCAGTGAATAAATTGTACTTTGGAGCAAACAACTAAATATGAAAGCACTTGCATGTGTTGAAGAAAATTAGACTCTGGCAATCTCCTACTTAAAGTGGGACATGCCCCCATCAACTTATTCAAAAGGGATTGAGAGATTTATACTCGTTCGCTGATTGAAATTGGCAAAATGTGTGACGACTCTACTGCTTCGTTTCCCGTCCGTAGAATACAATTCGGCGATTGAAAGCGTCACGAAGTGACGGTTTTAATATTTTTGAACTTTATTTCCTCGTTTCTAATTTTGTACAAGCATCATAAAAATATTTATAATTATAAAGAGACTAAAAAAGAGGGTTATTCCAATTGTGTCACAGTTAATATAAATCGTAAACTGTATTCTCTAGTTAATTCACTAATAGGACACAACACCATTCAGATTAACTTGTAAAAATAACATTCGTTTCAAAACTATCCTCTACCTACTGCTTTACACTTGTTCCACTTTAGAATTAATTATTTAACTACGTCCAACGTACCTAAATATTCTTTGTACATAAAATTTTGCTTGTGCCCCATTCTTTGGTCACTCTTATTGGTAGTGGTATTGATAATGGAAATATGGTGTAATTTTAGTTAATAACTGAAGTCCAGTGTAGTAATATCCACTATAAAGGGCTTTTCTTTCCGCCTTAATCAAATCCGCTCCCTTCTCTGCAATCTATAATTTAAAAAAATACAAATAGTTAACATTTGACTATCAATCAAAATCAAGGAAAGGAACCACATCAAAAACTGACCATGACAACCGGTGCTTGCACATTTCCAGTAGTTACAGAAGGCATAATGCTAGCATCAATAACTCTGAGCCCATGCACTCCCTTCACTTTCAAATTTGGATCAACAACAGAAGTAGGATCATTCAAACCACCCATTTTGCAACTTCCCGCTGGATGGAGGTAGGATGCTGACAAATGTCGAACTTTACACTCAACATAATCATCCGCTAGAGGATTCCCTTCAACAAACTTGTCCTCACATCCAGGCAAGATTTGTTCGTAGGGTTTGCAACCCAACTCCTTGAATACTTCAGTATTCCCAAGTTTCATAGTCATCTTGTAGGCCTCAATAACTCGATCCACATCATCTCGTTCTGTCAGATATCGGGGGTTCACAAGGGGCGCATCGATAGGATCAGCAGAGCGGAGTTTGATATAACCTCGACTTCTGACGTAGTTGAGGCCCGTGTACATGTTCAAGGTGCTTTTGCCAAAATTGGGCCCATAATATTTATCTAGAATTTCTTTCTTCAATCCGGGCTCACCTCCTGCAAGATATACATTTCAAATTTTAAAAAAAATTTTGAAGGTAATTTGAAGGAAATTAAAAATTTTGAAATTTTTGAAATAATTATCTTTACAATAGTCGAGTCTATCATAAATTGGACTAGAAATTAAATTAAGAAGGTAAGAGAGACTAAAAACTGGATTAAATTTTTAAATGGCCATTTTCAGCTTAAAATTTAAAAAATTTGAAAAAACACTAGTTGACCTGTGAGTAAAACAAAAGGAGGCGGGACGAGCGCTGGTTGAATAAAAATCTGAAAATAAAATTTATATTTTGGGTTTAATTTTTTTTTATAGATTGATTAATAGTTTCATTTATATCAGTTCAGTTGATTATTACTAACGTCCGATGGGCCGAAGAGGGCGCCCCTAGTGGGCACACTGGTCTGAGCATTGATGACAGGATCTTGCTGGACATAAAAAGTATGAGCCAATGGCCCCGTCCCATTCACATAAAACTGTTCCAAATTCTCAACTGTCAATAAATCTTGCCAAAAAGTGAACAGAGGTTTTTCGCAAACGAAATCTGCCCCACCACTTCGTACATGATCATGGAAATTCTGACCAACTGGGAGGTCTACTAGGACGGGGATGCCCAGAGCTTCCAAATCGTTTCTTGGTCCAATCTGTAAAAGTAATTTTTTTTGGATTAAACAATTAAATTTTGTGTTGTGTAAATTAAAAAATATTTTAAAAAATTAATTACACCAGATAAAAGTAAAAGTTTTGGACTGTTGATGGCTCCTGCTGACAAAATGATTTCTCCACCAGTTTGAGAATTAATCCCAACTGTTTCTATTCTCCCATTATATTCAAATTGAACAGCATAGGCTGAACCAACATCTGAGAAAAGAATACGAGTAACTCGAGCTTGAGTCAAAATGTGGAGATTTGGTCGACCACTTGCTGGTTGAAGAAAAGCTTGAGCTGTTGAATGTCTCCTGCCCTTTCGATTAAATCGTTGCATGAAACCAACTCCAACTTGATTTTCTCCGTTGATATCCGTAACATTAAATCCAGTTTCAACGGCAGCTTTCATAAGAGTATCTGCTACAAGTTTGTAAGTTGGAGCTGATTTTGAAAAGTCTGTTGAAGTTATTGTGAGTGGACCACCTGATGAGTGGTAACGAGAATCTTTTAGTAGATCAACATCCTGTTGGTCTTGAGATTTTTTGAAATAGGGGAGCACGTCCTCGTAAGACCAGTTAGTAGCATTGTGATCCTACAGGAAACAATTTTAAACTTGAGTTCAACTTTGTCAACGACAACATTTTCATCAAGTGTCGAGTTGAGGATTTTAAAATTAAGTTCAGCCATGACTTAATTGTTTGCCACAAATTTTACCTTGGCCCAACCATCATAATCCAATTTCCCCCCACGGTTGTACCTGCAAAAGGTTAATTTAATTTGAATTCAATTGGGATAAATTTTCAAGTCTGATTTTTAACTGAAAAGGAATAATAAATGTAAAATTAATTTAAAAACAGCTAACAGCATTCCGTTGACCATGGAGCCCCCACCCAAACCTCGACCTGTGATCATATTAAAATTTTTGTCTGGAAATCCTTGAGATGAGTCTGTCTGGGGTTCCACTAGAAATTGAAAAAGTTTCTCTGTTGGTTGCAACACGTTGAGCAGATCCATGGCGGGAATATCATTTGTTACACTTGATCGAAATTCAAATTATTTTCTCATTAATATGACCTCACAATCACAATTTTCATTAAAAATATCAAAGTCAACTTAAGTCTTGTCTAATTTTTAATTTCACCTTTCAGACCCTCCTTCTTCGAGTAGGAGTACACTCATTTTAGGATCCTCACTAAAAATTCAAAATCAATTATAAAAAACTCAGTCACAATTTTGATGAGGTTATTGAGCTAAGAGGTCATCACCCCCTATGATTTCAAAATTTACCAGTTAAAATTGAATTTTTTAAAAAAAACAAGATATTTTTGAAATTTTACCTGAGCCTCGAAGCAACAACTGAACCCGCAGCCCCAGAACCAATGACAATGTAATCATAAGGGACTGATGGATGATTTATCCTGCCTTGTGACCCCAGACTATGATGTTCCACAACATCATTGAGAATACTCGATGATATGGACAACAATGCAATTTGTAATAATGATCCAATATAAAGGGCCATTATTCAAATTTTCAATCTTTTTTCTCTTGAATCGAAGAATAAATAATTTTTTCCCAATACACAATAGCCAAAATATTAAAATCTGCCCGATCCGAACTCTCGAATCCAACTGAATTAATTTGGACGAGTTTTTAACTAAATAGAAATTACATGAGGGAATGTCAAAAGTCAAAAAATGAAAGTGCAAATTGATAAGAACAAGAGCAGAGCACAAAAAATGTACACAAAGTTTATTATTTATTATGTAAATGTCTAGACTGTACATACAAAAGACATTCAAATCAAAATCAATTGTTATTCTTCTACTCCGCCTTGCAGTTTCTACTGCTTGTGATTGTGCTTGTGCTGCTTGTGCGGTCAACTCCATCATCCATTCACTTTTTAACTTTTATGTAATTTGTAATTGCATGTAAATTAATTTGTAATACACTCAACCAACTGATCTACACAATTGAGTCAATGAGCATTTGTGATTGTAATTGTGATTTTTTGTGACAACATCTGACTCTGACTCTACAAAACGATTAAATGGTCATTGAAACAATTTAATTGAACTGGTTCACATCATTCCCCTCCTCTCAACCGGTTGAAAAATCATTCACAATTCACTTGAATGAATTTTCATTTGAATTGTTTTTGTTTGCCAAATCCTCTTATTATTTTCATTTTTGATACCATTTTTTTATTTGGCTTGGAATTGGATGCATAATCAGAGTCATATCATAAAAATCTGTGGATGTTCTAGATAAAGCCCGAAAATTCAAGTTTGCTAGAAAAGAGACAAAAATTCAAGTATTTTTTGAAAATCTCGCTCCATCACTCAGTCACATCCATTTTGTAAAAAATCCTTTCCACCGTCGCGATGGTGGTAAAAAAATTTCTACTTATATACTAATCTACTAATATCCTTCATGAATTTGAGTTAATGGGACCCAGCAGAAAATGCACCTTTATCGACAGGGATTTTTTGTGGATATTTAGACTGTGGATTGAATTGCGTTTAGAAAGATGGCAGAGAAAACCAGTTCAGTTTTTTATTTGAGTTTTGCTTACACAATTAATTTGTGTTTGCGTTTGTGTTTGTGCATTTGCTTGTGTGGCTCAATGGACAATAGGCTGTGAGTATTGAAGCGAGTGTGAAAAAAGTTGAGATTTTTTAACAATATGAGAGATGGGACGTGAGATGTTGATGTATTTTGTGTGTGTGAATTGGAAGGAGCAAGTCGGAAGAGATAGGAGATTGGAAATTGATTTATGTTTTGTGTAGAGGAGTCAAAGAAAAAGTTGCCATCTAAAAAGGTGCCATCTCATATGAATGAGGAGAGATGCAGGAAATGTCAATTCCTAACACAATGAATTTTGTATTGAGTTGGACATTCTTTTCCTCTAGACAAATTGACAGCTTCTAAATCTTTATCCACCAATCAAAATTTTTTTTAAAAATGTGCAGTCTCTTTATTTTATTCATGTCGTTCATTTCAAGTCTCCTAATTTTTATGTCAAGTTTCAGAATAGACAGAGAGACGAGGATGAGTGGGGGGGGCTGTAATTTTTTTTAATTTCTTAAAAAACACTCCCTCTGCATCTGCAATTTTTAATTAGTACAAATTAATTTGAACTAAAATGAAATTTCTGCCTTCACAACATACACGGACAAATAGCTTCAATTTGACATCGCTCTTCATCCTCACACCAAACATAGAAGATATCACATTCATATTCAGTCTCCCATAAATCTCCCACCTGGAAAACAAAAAAGTTTTGAAATCGATAAAAAAAATTTTTTGAGAATCGTTTTAAAATTGGTACGAGCGAAAATTACCACATTGTTATTGCAACGGTAATATTTGCGGCAGTCATTTTCATGTGGGTAGTAGCCTTTCAAATCGCACGATGGTCCGGGTCCGGGTAGAACTGACTCTCCAATTGTCGTCGTTTCCAAAGTTGTTGTTGTTGCTGCTGTGGTTGTGGTTATGGTTGTGGTTGTGGGTCCAGGATCATCCGAATCGGCAACAACTAAGAAGATGAAACGATTGATGTTTTGGAGGCCCTTCACAGAAATCCAAATCTCATTGGAAGGATTTGGTTGAATGTTAGTGTCGCTATCTACAATGACCTGACCATCATAAAGGGCTGAAGAAGGCTCACTGTACAAGTGAGAATAATAACTTTCAACTGCACCAGCAGTCACGTACAAATGGACAATTATCCTGCCACCTGGCGGCAACTTAAAATGGTAAGTCCGCGTCTCCTCGCTTTTCAACTCCTCCTTTGTTGTCTCGTTTAAACCTGGAACAAAATCATAAAAAAATAGTTTCACATTTTCAACAAATCACACTTCACTTACAATTTTAAGGTCACACCAAGATTTTAACATTTTGTTTCAATAATCCTCCGCCTGCATCATGAAGAAAATTTTCAAAATGTTACCGGGTTTTCGTGGAATCTCACAGATGGCACCATTAAGTCTATGGAGGAATTCTTCAGGTGCATGGAAATTATTGAGGGTGAAAAGATGTAACGGATTTCTGAGACTAATTTCGAGCAGTTCTGAATAAAGATAATCCGTTTGATTTCCATTTGATCCAATTCCAATTGCAAATGAAGTGATATTGTGCTTTTTCAAGGCTATTACACCATCTGTTACACCTACAGACCAGATGAGAAGAAATTAATGAAATATTTTTCAGAAAGAATGAGCACAAAATCTACATACAATTCAATCGACCTCTCACCTGTTCCAGAATATCCATCAGTGAAAAGTACCATAATTTTGGGTACTCCCATCTCAGGTCTTTCGGATGCAGTTCGGAAAACGTTGACAGCATCGAGAATGGCGTTGTTTGTAGCTGTACCTCCACCAATAGAGTTTGTATTTCTGACTGTTTGTTGGATTTCCTCTGCTGTCAAACCGCTGTCTAGACTGAAGACTAGGCGGGAATTAAATGCAAAAGTCATGAATCCCTGTCTGACCTGGTCCAACGAGAAGGAGCCAAAGAGATCAGCAACAAAATTAAGGGCCAGAGGGAAGTTGGAGCCGACACTACTGGAGTCATCCAAAACTATAAGAAGATCCATCTTCCCCCGACAGGAAGTACCATTTTCCCATTCGGTGACATTGGAAATGAAATCTTGTTCCAAGTCGGAAGGGTCATGACTATAAAACTGTTTCCAGTATGTTGCCTGTTCCTTTAAGATCTGCGGAATGGGGATGGCAAAGGTTTGAAATAGGAGTGAAGCCGCTAAAGCAGAATACAAAGGTTTGAGAAGGTCATTCCAACTTGTAGTTGACCAATCGATTTGAAAATGGTCACCAATTTGTTTGTGGTAAGAGGTCAATGAGATGTCTTTGGTAGATTCGTAGTCTACTTCAGTTATTTGCCAGATACCCCCGAAAAAATTTAGTGGGAAGGTTTCTGATGATTCACCTAAGTGGGTTTCGATGTAAGCTAATCTCTTAATGAAATCATAATCTTCTGGAAATACGAGTGACTTTTTTAGTTTGTGGGAGACTGCGAAGACGACATCGTGGCCTGTTGCCTTGTCGATGAGGGTATCATCTACCAATGAAATTGGGAACTGGGTTGCAGCTGGTGCCACCAAATGGACCATCAGGCTTGCCAGGGAGAGCAAAAAAAGAGGATATAATCCCATTTTGCGTTTTCTACCTTTTCTATAGAAAAGGCAAGGCGATGAATTTTTCTAAAAAAAATTAAACAAAAAGATTGTTTTTAAATTTCAATTTTTGGCGAGATATCAATTTTCTTGGTTGGGTATTAAATTTTGGGAGAAATATATTAGTCCCGTATGATAGTATCGGCGCACACTGTGGTTGATGCTAGAAAAAAGTGATCAAGTAGTTGTGATAAAACATTAGAAAATCTCATCGTAAAATTTTCACACAACGAGAATTAAAACAAATTTTTCAAGAAACTCTCGTAATAATTTCCAGTGGTTACGAACTCTATTGGTTGTAAATATTGTGCAGTTAACTGATTATGATGAGGTGGATTTTAATTTGAATTGAAGGTGTAATTTAAAAATTTACCTTCGCTGTGAATCTGATTGGAGAAAAAAGCAAAAGATGGAACCAGTTGGTAGGTTTGATGTTGAAATAAAATTGAAGTGAGGTTGGACTTGAATTGGAATTGTTTGAAGTGGACTTTACAATTTACAGAAAAGTTTGATACGCAATTTAGACACAAGTAGCATCAACCAACATCGTTATTAATTAAATGACATTTAAACTCCTTTAACTTTCTAATTGTATTCAATTATGTATTTAGTACAAATATACGATGTTAGATTCAATTTATAATTTGATTTAGAGTGTAAATTAATTCACAGGAAAAATATTTTGTAGGTGAAAATTGAGGTGAGGCACCTGGTCCATCGTTATCTTTGATGCACTTGAACTTGTACATAATCGTAAATTGATGACGCTCGTGAGAGTCTCATTTACTTGTAAAAGTTAAATTCCTTTTAAAAATTTGATGTTTATGATTGTGATGACGAATGACGATGGTTCAAGTTTCAAGGACTTTGAAAAAAGTAAAACATTTCTTTTTGCAAAGCTAATCATAATTTATTACTGCATTGTAATTACTGTAACTCATGCAGTGAGAAAGAAGCTCGTGGCAATTTTTGTTGTAAAAGATTTCGTGAGTGGAAAATCTGCGGAACCCAAAATTTTCTCCCCCGAACCTGGTTTGGCGGGAATGGCAGATTTTCCATCCACGAAAGATTTACTCGATTTAATTTTTAGGTTTTAATTTTGATTTGTCCTACCCAAGTAGGACACATTTAATTTTTAATTGATGACTTTTGCAAAATTGCATTTAACAAATCATGTCCTGAATTTTTCGAAAAAAAATGCAATGAATTATCTCAACAATTAATTTAATTATCTGTCAGATTCAAGAATGGCCGAGTTAATTGTCAATTAGATAAACCTGAATTCAAACATCTGAGTTTTTAAAATGTACAAACTGATAATAAGAGATTTTTTGAGGTTAAATTATTGATTCAAATTGGACCGAACATCCTCATCCTCTGAAAAAGCATGCATGAAGTTGATTATGAGGAAGTTTTTCAGCTGTGGAGAATTTTTGAAACTTTTTTCTCAGAATGGGATCATTTTTCGTCAGGGTGTACCAAAGGGGAATACAAGAACACG
>JAQHQX010000950.1:0-10356 GCA_034694425.1 Arrhopalites sp. Gr-Col-00791 | reverse complement strand
TGCCAAGTGCATTCAATTCAATTTTGTGACCATAGTGCAATAGTTGGTTGATGCAAGAAAGAAAACGACAACTTTATTGTCACTGTTTAGATACAATTGAAGGAATTTGAGTTAAGATTTTGTAACATGATGGTAATTACATTTATTTAAAAGTATGATAAGCTGTCTAGCCGACTCTTGGGTATGGAAAGGGAAGACAGCAGGAGAATAAGAACATATTTTGTCATTCAAAACCACATGGAAAGGTCCCTCGTTGATCATTAAACTAAAAAAACAAATGTAATGTAATAAGGTTATCATAATGTAACAAGAGTTGAAATGAATATGTACCACATCAATCATATGAAAAATACGCTTACCCGCATTTGCTCTTCATCATTACCTAATGGACATGGAAAAAAATAATCAGAAATCGAAATTAACCACTGAGTTTCATGAGTCCACATTCATAACTTACATGTGGAGAAATAGTTTCTTACTTTAAGTCAATTTCAGAATCGAACATTAGGAATATTGATTTTATCATTTCAAAAATATGCACATATCACCAGCTGCCCCGCTGTAAATTCCAATATTATTCTACTACTGATCTAAAATGCTGTAAACTCCAGCCAAACTTACTGTAAACAGGTACTGTAAATACAAATAAGACGTTATTCTTGTACATATTTACTACATTGTAAAATGCTGTTTGAGAAACGATTTCGTACTTCGATGCAGTTTCAGCATCAAACCTTGATAATATTGGTTTCGTAATTTAGAACTTACACCAAGAAATCCGAGGCCCTATAAATTACAACAAATTTGTATTATTGAGCAGCTCTAGAATGTGGTATATCTCAGCAAAGAAAATGGGCAAAAAGACATTTAGTTATTGGCCCATTAGTTTTAACAAGAACAATTTTGTAACCTAAACTTACTTCGTTGCACAGCCCCTGTAAATACAAAGACATTATTGTGCGCATCTACTACATTTTAAAACTATTTGATAAGTGATTTCGTACTTCGATGCAGTTTCAGCATCAAACCTTGATAATAATGGTTTTATAATTTAGAACTTACCCATTTTCACTCCCGACCCTGTAAATTCGAACAAATTTGTATTATTGAGCAGCGGCAGGATACCTAAAATCTCAGCTAAGCCGAGGGTAAACAGAATATTCGTTATCGATCCATCAGTTTTAACAAGATCAATTTTGTAACCTAAACTTACTTCGTTGCACAGCCCCTGTAAATACAAAGACGTTATTATTGTACACATCAACTACATTGTAAAAGCTATTTTAGAAATGATTTCGTACTCCGATGCAGTTTCAGCATCGAACCTTGATAATATCGGTCTCATAATTTAGAACTTACGAAAATGCAATCCCGGCCCTGTAAATTAGCAAAAATTTGTATTATTGAGCAAATTTAGGATGCGTGTCAATATCAGCTAAGCCGAGGGCAAAAAGAATTTTCGTTATCGGTCCATTGGTTTTAACAAGAACAATTTTGTAGCCTAAACTTACCCAGCTGCACAGCCCCTGTAAATATGAAGACGTTATTATTGTACGAACAAATTTGTATTAGCGTGCAGATCTAGGATATCTCAAATATCACCTAAGATTTGTAATCTAAACTTACGTCGTTATACAGCCCCTGTAAATACAAAGACGTTTTTATTGTACATATTTACTACATTGTAAAAACTATTTGAGAAATGATTTTGTACTTCGATGCAGTTTCAGCATCAAACCATGATAATATCGGTTTTGTAATTTAGAACTTACACTACTCCATTCCCGGTACTGCAAATTAGAACAAATTTGTATTATTCAGCTGATCAAGAATACGGTAAGTCTCAGCAAAGAAAATGGGTAAAAAGACATTTACATATCGGCCCATTAGTTTTAACAAGCACAATTTTGTAACCTAAACTTACTTAGCTTTTACTACACAGGCCCTGTAAATACGAAGACGTTATTATTGTGCGCATCTACTACATTTTAAAACTATTTGATAAATGATTTCGTACTTCTACGCAGTTTCAGCATCAAACCTTGATAATATTGGTTTCGTAATTTAGTACTTACACAAATTCTAACGAGGCTCTATAAATTACAACAAATTTGTATTATTCAGCAGCTCCAGAATCCGGTAAATCTCACCAAAGCCGAGTTTAAAAAGAATTTTAGTTATCGGCCCATAAGTTTTAACAGGATCAATTGTGCAATCTAAACTTACGGTAGTGTACATATACTGTAAATACAAAGACTTTATTATTATACACATCAACAACATTGTAAAAGCTGCTTGAGAAATGATTTCGTACTTCGATGCAGTTTCAGCATCAAACTTTGATAATAATGGTTTTGTAATTGAGAACTTACACAAGTGCACCCACGGACCTGTAAATTCAGACAAAAATTTTTATTATTCAGCAGATCTAGGATACGGTAAATCTCAGCTAAGCCGGGGTTAAAAAAATGTTAGTTATCGGCCCTTGTGTTTTAACAAGCTGAATTGTTTAATCTAAGCTAACACCGCTGTACAGACCCTGTAAATACGAAGCCGTTACTATTGCACATATCTACTACATTGTAAAAGCTATTTGAGAAATGATTTCGTACTTCGATGCAGTTTCAGCATCAAACCTTAATAATATTGGTTTATAATTTAGAACTTACGAAAATGCAGTCCCGGGGCTGTAAATTAGCAAAAATTTGTATTACTGAGCAAATTTAGGATGCGTATCAATATCAGCTAAGCCGAGGGCAAAAAGAATTTTTGTTATCGGCCCATTGGTTTTAACAAGAACAATTTTGCACCCTAAACTTACTTAGCTGCAGCTGCACAGGTCCTGTAAATACGAAAACGTTATTATTGTACGAACAAATTTGTATTAGCGTGCAGATCTAGGATATCTCAAATATCACCTAAGATTTGTAATCTAAACGTTATTATTGAACACATTTACTGCATTGTAAAAGCTATTTTAGAAATTATTTCGTAGTTCGATGCAGTTTCAGCATCAAACCCTGATAATATTGGTTTCATAATTTAGAACTTACGCATACATACACGCGGCTCTATAAATTACAACAAATTTGTATGATTGAGCAGCTCTATAGTGCGTAAATCTCAGGAAAGCCAAGGATAAAAAGAATTTTAGTTATCGGCCCATTAGTTTTAACAAGCACAATTTTGTAACCTAAACTTACTGAGCTACACAGCCCCTGTAAATACGAAGACGTTATTATTGAACACATCTACTGCATTGTAAAAGCTATTTTAGAAATGATTTCGTACTTCAATGCAGTTTCAGCATCAAACCTTGATAATATTGGTATTGTAATTTAGAACTTACGAATATTTTGTCTGAGCCCTGTAAATTCAAACAAAGTTGTATTATTGAGCAGATCTAGGATACGGTAAATCTCACCAAATTTGAGTTTGAAAAGAATTTAGTTATCAGCTCGTCAGTTTTAACAGGATCAATTGTGTAATTTAAACTTACGGCAATGTACACTTACTGTAAATACAAAGACTTTATTATTGTACACATCTACTACAATGTAAAATCTGCTTGAGAAATGATTTCGTACTTCGAAGCTTTTCAGCATCAAACCGTCATAATATTGGCTTTGTAATTTAGAACTTACAGGGGATCAAGCAGGTCGCTGTAAATTTGAATAAAGTTTTATTATTCAGCTGATCTAGGGTACGGTAAACCTCAGCTAAGCCGAAGGCCAAATAAACTTTAGATTATCAGCTCATGAGTCATAGCAAGGTTAGTTTGGTGATCCAAATATTACCCCGTTTAGACGCATATGCAAAAAAATTATTATTTCCAAGACTTTCGATACCGTAAAATGGGGTGACTTTGATCAAAACAGGAAAAAGTTTCAAAATGGTCTAGCGTCAAATTCATGCAAAACTGTGTTCAAAACTGAACACAGTTAGAAAGTACAATATATTTGCTACCTTGCATGATCATTGACCATATTTATATTCTCAATATTAACAGTAATTAGGGGTCTAATTAAAGTAGATAGAAATTTGTCGTTTTCGTGGCTCGATAAATTTGACCTGGTCAGAGGAGACCTGACGTTTTCCAAATTATTCAGCATATCCCATATTGACACCATGTTGCTGGCTCTTGATTGGTAAGGTCATTTGGACATTTCAAGCAGAAGAAAAATTTTCCTGAATGATTTTGGAAAATCCAATTTTTTTGCGCTTTTCGGGGTGACTTTGATCACTACGTAAGTACGTGTATTTTAATATTAAAATGAAAATTCAAACAGTCAAATCATTAGAAAAATGAAATAATAGTATGTACTACTATGTACTATGTACTCTGACTCTAGATAACGCCAAGAACATATAAAAAGCCTTTGGGAACAGAAAATTACCAAAATTACTGCCCTGAGATTCCATAAATTGCTGTTGACATAGACAAAAGACAAAGAATGACCCAGCGAAAGGCATCAACATATTGTAAAATACCTCAGAGGACCATTTCAAATTGAATACTTGGAAAAAATGTGAAATCACTTATGGCCAACCAGTATTCTTAACAACAGAGGAAGGTAACCTCCTTAAGACAATTCAAGATTGGGGTGTACTGCTAGATAATGTAGACTTACGAATAGACTGAAAAAATTGTTGACAAGCAAAATCGTCAAGTTTTAAGATCTGAAGACAATTTACTTGATATTGATTGGATTAAGCTGTCGGTTGTGTCTCCTGATCAAATAGTTAGCGTTTAGAGAATCCAGAGAAGCTCATATGAAGTTATCTGAAATTTTCTGATGCACCTTTTGTTGTGTAACTTTTGTTTTATAATAAAAATGATTTGATATGAATTTGTGTCCATTTTTTTCTTACAAATTGTAATTCAGCTGTACTAAATTATTTTCTGGTGAAAAAAATTGACTGATCAAAGTCACCCCGTGTTAAGATTAATAATTGTTCAGATTAATAATCTATCATTCTGATTCTTTCTCAAGACTGATTTTATTCCAGATACAAATTAGAAACTACAAATCCAATCCGGATGTTTACACATTGCGACATCACAGTCCAATTCAATTGGAATGTGATGTCTCATCATCATTTCGAGAAATGCAAACTGCATTTCGCAATCACAAAACTACTCTGTAATTTGTAAATTCAAAATTAACCTAATTAATTTTAACACCCCGTCATGGGGGGTCTTTGATCATATTGGTTTTTAATTAATAACTTTACTACACACGATTATTATGATTTGGCTCTTGCATTGCATGAAAGCCACACTTTCAACTCATTAGTGATAAATTTTTCAAAGGTTAATCTTGAAAGCTGTACAAATGCGAGCGAATTGTTTGAAGCGCTTTTCAAAAAGTGATCAAAGTCCCCCCATTTTACGGTACAAGTACATATACAGGGAAAAGGAAAGTAGACAGTGTTGGTGTACACCCGCTATTATTTGAAAAACCCAGCGCAAGTAGGTTTTGAATAGCTGAGTATTTCTGATTTTCGGGTACTCTTACAATGTCATCGCTTTATAATAGAGTACTATTACTAGTGTTCAAACAACAGACAAAACAAAATTTCTATTTGACTGGATTTGAATTTATTTAAGTGTCAGAATTTCTCAGTATGAATATATTGGTTTACAGAAATGGACACTAGAATAAAATAAGATTATGTAACTAATAGAAACAATTTCAACAAGGTTGTAACCATTATTATTTATAATGTACCATAAAATCATAATTATGCGACCAAACTATAGTTTGGTCGCGCTTTTTTCAGCGTCAGACTGATGCGGCTTCTAATACATACAAACAGGTTCATTTGGACCTAAATAGACTAAAAATCACAATGGCTGCGGAAGGTAACACCGATCTCATTTCGAAAAAAATGAAAAGCGAAAATTTCATAGCACCGGGCTGTAACCTCGGATATACCTATAGCGTCCCAGATATACCAAGAATGGGTCGGATATGTCTATAACATCCAGGATATACCTATAAACTGATTAAGTAAACACCTATATAGTTATGTCACTTTTTTTTCCAAAATCGAGTTCCACTCGGTTTTTACATACCAACAGGTTCGTTTGGACCTAAATAGACTAAAAATCACAATGGCTGCGCAAAATAACACCGATCTCACCTCGAAAATCTCATAGCCCGGGGCAATGACCTCTTGGATATACCTATAGCGTCCCGGATATACATATAACGGTTCGGATATACCTATAGTGTCCCGGATATACCTATAAACTGAATTTTTTAATATTATTACCTACTATTGGTAATAATGTATTATGAGAATGACAAACTTGGCTGACGCCAAGTTCGTCAATTCTCATTTCTGACCCCTGAATAAATGGTTTGACGTCAAAATAATTGATTTTGACCCCTGAATAATTGGTTTGACCTCAAAATAATTGGTGTTGAAACCTGAACAATTAGTTTGACGTCAAAATAGTTGATTTTGACCCCTGAATAATTGGTTTAACGTCAAAAGAATTGGTTTGTAATTCCAGTAGAAATCATTTCTTTTTGGTCACAGAATATTTTTTTTTGGCCACTGAATTATGAAAAATGTTTTTTTTGGCCACAATTTATTTTTGATATTTTGAACGGTTATACAAGTGGTTGTACATCTTGTGACCACAAATCCCTTGATCACTTGACAAGTCGTTACAAAGATTCTAGGAAAGTTCAACCCAATTAAAGTTCATCATATGCTTGATTTGGTCTTATTGACGGATTATGTCAATGAAGATTTGTTTTATTGAAGTCGCTAGCGAAGCGAGCGGTTAGCTGAATCCGAAAGCACTTGCAGCTCACAAGTAATAATTCCCTGTGATGAAATTTCTCTGTGTTGAACTTTCCTTAGGTTGAAACTTTCGGTAGTCGGACTATTCGTCCCACCGTGAATTCGAAATTTAATTATAATTAATCATGAGATTCGTTTGTTACAAGTCGCGAGCGAAGCGAGAGTGTTAGAGAATATGCGAAAACACCTGTCCACGACTATCTGTGAGATAAATTTCCATGGGACGAATTTTCCGTGAGACGAATGATTCTAGCATCAAAATTTCCTTAGGTTGAAAATTTTGGGTTCAGCTTTCCTACGCTGAACCTTCCTAGAATCTTTGTAACGACTTGTGAAGTGATGAATTGTTAAGTGATCAAGGGATTTGTGATCACAAGATGTACAACCACTTGTATAACCGTTCAAAATATCAAAAATAAATTGTGGCCAAAAAAATGTAATCTGTGGCCAAAAAAAATACAGCCATTCCAGTAATGGCCTACATGGCCTATGTTGATATGTATTAGAAGCCGCTGTACCTTGGTGACCAAGCTATATAGGTGGTTTCATAATAATAGTAATTAAACAGACACTGCTGCTCTTCTGTGCCCTGCGGGCAGGGGGAGCGAAGCGACACTTGTTTTTTAATATTATTACCTAGTACTGGTAATAATAATGAATTATAAGATGACCTTCAGGTTATCAACATTTGGTGCATTATAGAGGTCACAGTATTTAATTTTGTACTTGACACCCAAGACAATTTTGTTCCGAACATTGTTACGTATCATCCTGATTTTTTTCATAATTTTTTTACCTTTGGGTTCACTATAAACGTTGATGACCTGAAGTGACCCTTGGAGATCACGATTTTCAATAAAATATTTTTTGAGGGTCAGATCCTTGTTTCTGAGGTCAAGATGAGTCAGTGTAGCTAATTTAAACTCATTTGAAGCATTTCCTGTCCTATTTTGTGTTCTTTGCATAATGTTCGATGCCCTCATTTCAACCTCCAATGCAAGAAAGAGGTCAACTTCAAAAATCTGTATCTCTGGAACCCTTAGGAGTTATGCGAGTTAAAAAACACATGTCCCCTACTTTTTCCTAAACTTTCAGGGAAAAAATAGAATACTAAAAGATAGCCACTTTGGGGGTACTCGCGGGGGCCCTGAAGTAGCCCCCAAATCTCTCTAGATACCTCTTTGAAGTTTGACTTGAAAGTTATTGCGAAAAAAACTCGCAACATCCCTCTACTCGGCCCTTTTGAAATTTTGAAAATTCATTCATCCGTCCAAAAGTTATGGATTTTTACTTTTGTATAGTTAGTTACAACTCACGCTGTATATGTAGTATTAATATATTAACTAACTACATAAGTGATATTTTAATAAACTGACATGGAATTTGTGAATTAACCAAGGATGGTACTATCAAGGTTTCAAGATCACCGTCAAATCAAAACTTCGTTAGGAATTGGGCTCCGGCCACATTTTCTAAGAAATTAGATTAAATTTCACTCATCATCATTAAGTTAATTATTTTAAACGATTAAAAGTGAACATCCACAGCAAGTATTAATGTAGACTTAAAGTGCACCTCAAAGGTACATTTATACCGTTTTGACCATGTTCTGACAGGCCGAGGAAAAATTGTGAGAAATATTGAAGATTTCAAATTTTCAGTTTCTTGGTGTTATTTTCAAAGAGGTAATTTTTTTCAAAGTTAAAAGTGAACATCCACACAAGATAATTGCCAATGACATTCCTTGATATTTGAATTTAGATACCTCGTTGGAAAGTGCAGAGGGCAGGCATCAACGATATCTCATATTTCCCCAATAGTGAAATACCCAAATACCCAAAACCCACATACCCGGGTATCCCAACACGGAAACGAGGCTCATTAAACGCGCTTAAATATTAACTCATGAACGAGGGCATGCAAGTAATCGTAGCATCAACTAGGAAAGCCAATTTACAAGAATTGGTTTGAGGACTGCCTCAACTTCATAGATTAACTACAAGTCTCTTAGTTGGACACTAAATAAAAGTGATAAATGTTTTAAACAGGAAACTCACGCAAATATCGGTTGAAGGTCAGTTGATTTCTTTTGCTCTCCATTCTCATCACTGTAAAAGATGAAAAATAAATTGTAATCAGCAGGTCTGACTATCAAGTGACGTTGATGATGAAAATGTCATGTCAGCATTTCTTTTAAATCAATTGCCATGCACGAGGGAGTGAAATTAAAACGTCAACTTGTACATATAATTCATCATAGTTAATTTGATCATGTTTGACATTTCGCTCAGTTTTTCGCATTTACAACTAGAATTTAATTACACGCTAGATAAAAATGATGAATATGTTTCATGACGAACTCACACAGAATCACTGGGTTGGTCAGATGGATTTTCTTCCTCTCCATTTTCAGTGCTACAAGAGACGCAAAATGAATTGTGATTAGCAGTTTTTAACATCAATTCTAGATTCTATCACAATTAAATCATTTATCTGAAACCCTGTAACTCCCTTTAATTAATTGATACTTTCAAAATTCATCAAATAAAAACTCATTTAATCGACCACAAATTGATTTTAAAGCTCTTTTGCTTATGCCTTAATTGAATTAATTTTGTTTGTTGAAACTCAACTCTTTGTTGTCAAGTGGAGTTGGTGGATCTGGTCCACTTTCCTCTTCTGATGGAGGACTTTCAATATCCGATAGAGTCCCCAGTTCCTCTTCATGGTCTCCTACATCCATCTCCGTCGGCAAACTTTCAACATCCTCTCCCTCCGATTCGGGAGGGAATCCCAGACTCCAAGTCAAAACCAAACTCAGAATGAGGATAATTCCCAACAGTCCATTTCCAAGCTTGAAAACCATTTCAAATCGTTTTTTGTTTTGAATTTTTATTTCTTGGATAAAGCCACAAAAGAAAATATGGAATAAGATGAAAAACTGTCCTGGTGGATCAATCTGTTGAGATGCGAGAACAGAATGGAGTTGACGTGTAAAGTGGACAGTAGAAATAGCTGACCCCGTTTCCACATCCTCTGACCATCTCCATTCCTTCAATTGTTTTCATTGTGCAAGTGTCGAGTTTGCTTTGAATTCTGATGACTGAGAATAATTCAAGTAAAAAACCTTCGCATTTCTAAGTAGGCGAAGCCTCTCAATTATGTCACGACCAGGGTTGCCGGATGCTCGAGCATCCATGATGGGTGCTCAATGCTCAAGCATGACCAAGAATGCTCAAGCACGGTCGAGCAGCCATAAATATGTATATGTATTTACTTCATATTAGGATATGTATATATAAATATACGAGAATGCCATGTTGTTAATACGATTGCAGTAAAAATATTAATCGGGCAGTAAATATTGAAAATGTTACTACATTTCACAGTTAGGCTTGTTTAATTGAAGTGGCAAAGGAAGCGAGCCGTTTAGATGAATCCGAAAATATTTATATTGCTGCTTCCAATATTTTTACTGCCACCAAAAATAGCAAAGATATGAAAGTGTGTCTCCGATTTATTCCATAAATATTTAAT
>JAQHQX010000949.1:0-10364 GCA_034694425.1 Arrhopalites sp. Gr-Col-00791 | reverse complement strand
AACGATCTAAAAATAATCACATTTTAGGTTTCAAAATAAACTTGGGACTTTATTATTCAAGTTATTTGCATGGATTCTCATAAATTCCCATGAATGCCCGCGAATTCCCAGAAATTTTCATTGAACTTTGAATTCCCGGGAATTCAACAACTCTGCTGTGCAACTGAAATATTTTGTACTGATTCAATGTTTATGGTGCAAATTCACCGTCGTCTTCCAATTTTCCCTGAAGAACGGAGCCTGGCGACAGAGACTGAAGATCGGATTTAATTTTTAATATTGCAGGTTTCGCCAGCATCAGTCTACTGGAGATGCCAATTGAGGAACAAGATGAACTCCTTTGTGGCGAAAGATGTCAAAAAGTGCATCCTCTACACAAATGAGAAATATATTAACAATCTCAGCATGACAACGCAACCGATCGGGAATTTTTCCAATACTTGCAAAAATTGTTGCCGAAAACTTTGATTCTACATTTCAAATTTAAGACTGAAATGAACGTCCAGTCAGCACTCTACTTCGGATTTCAATTCGATTTTTCTACAGTTAAATATTTTAGTCAAGTTGGAGTGACTAACTTTTATGATGAAATGTAATTAATGTAGTTTTCATCATTTTAAATGTTTTCACTTTAGCTTCGTTTCTAAGTTTTATATTTTATACTTTGAACTCGTTTACGAACTAGTTCGACCATGAGGATTCCTCATACGAACATGAATCATCGCGGCGTCCTTTTTGTATTTCAATTTTCTAAGCCCTGAAAAGAACAAAAGGGTACTTCACTTCTTGAAAAACTGTCTTGAAAGGTAGATTCTTTGTTCCATGCTGTAAATTAATTTCTCTAAAATTCTCTAATTCATTTCAATAAATAATTCTGTATTTAGAACAAAATTACCCCGACAATCCAATTAAAATAATTGGCTTTTTTGATCACAACTTTAAGTTTACCAAACTTTGAATTTATCTCTCATATGTTTTCATTTAAAATTGGTTTTCAGTTTATCCCAATTTCTTTAAATCTTTTGATGTATGTACATTGTAGTTGACATATCAGTCAAAATTTTCACAGAAACGTCGATAAACTGAAAATTTCCAATTTTAAATTGTGACACCTAATTATTAGGTTTCTCCGAGTTTTCCACGCGTTCTCATCCTTTGTGCTCTGCCTACTTTTCTGAACGGAGTGTAATTTTCCTGAACGGTTTAATTTTTTAGGTTTTTTCAAAGAGTAACAGGTTTGCTGAGGCAAAAATATTGAAAATACCGGTAAGTTATTTTTATCGGTCATTGGAGGTGGTTCGTTCGATTCAAGTGGCGAGCTGTTAATTGGCTGCGAAATCACTGTTATTTTCCACCTGAATTTTATTTTTTTATCTGAACATTCAATATTTTTGCCTGTACTTTCAATTAAAATACCTAAGCAAAAATTAACAGCCTTTTTTCAAGAGCTGTCAAGAATCATAATCTAGAATAATCATATACAGGGTACCAACTTAAGTGGCAACAGGTATTTTTGAATAATTTTGGCGTATTGAGAGCTGGGCAAAGTTTCTACATTCCGAACCAAGTGTAACTTTGCATAACAGTGAAAATGCTGTTTATTCCAAAATTACTGAGTTAGGCAAAATGATGCAGCATGTACACATTTTGGTTCAAAAAAAACAAAGAAGTACAAAGGAGGGGTTGCAAAAAGTGTGGTACAGGAGGTGTCCATCAATGATTCTGGAATAATACATTGTCCCACACAAACAATCAAAGGTTTCAAAATTAGTAATAATATTTAGTTTAACAAAGGTCAGTTGTAAAAGTGTAGACATTTTTAATTTAAATCCCATCTTTTTTAAAAAGGATGAATTGCCCTGAGAATATTATTGCAATAACAAAGCTGTCTTCGCATTAGCTGGCCTTCCTCTTTTACGTTTCTGTCCAAGAGCAGCTCCTTTGCAAATTTCTGGAACTTCAAGCAAACATGGCGAATACAAACTCCGACAGAATGTTTGCATTGATATTTTTTGAGGAAAAAAGGACAATTGCACCGGATTGTGTCAGGATTTGAGTCGTGAATTTTGACAATCCAGAAATCGCTCCGGCGATCAGCAAACTCGTCAAAGCTCTCCTACTTGCACCATTTTAAAATTCATAACGTCCACTGATCTTGTTTTTCCAATATTTTGGATGAAGGAATGAAAAATGTTTTGGTGTTTTCTTTTTCGGATCCTGAAATTTTAATTGAGGAGCTTGCAGATTGAAATCCGCTTTTCCAGAGTTCTTTTGTGATGACCGACTGCTTGAGAATAATTTTTGATCTGGAATGGCCAAATTCGAATTCCGTTCTCTTTACCAATGTGGAATTAATTTATCCACTAACATTGACAAAAAAATTTCCATGGGTAGTCTTTTTCGAAATGTGAAGCTGTTTTTGATACCAGCATTTGTTGCTTCAGAGCCATTATTGGTACCAGGACGACCCTTAGATGCCCCCTGATACCAAAATTGATTTTTGATAATCCATTGAGATTTGAAATGTTCCAAACATTTTTTGGATTATTCCATTTGGATTCGAAAAGCTGAAGTGCCAGTTCAAACATTTCATCAGAATCCGAAAGTTAAATTGAGGCATTTTTCTGTTTTGTGTGCCATGTCCTTTATTTGTTCACTTAATACTGGGACTCCTAGTTCTGGAAAGCAAAAACAAGTCACAAAATAAATAAATCATAAATATTTTTGAAACGGTTGAATTGCAGGTGAGGATGTAAACGGGGATGTGAAATTAGTAAATCACATCCCCATTTATGGGGATGTGAGTCGTAATGTGAAAATGTGGAAATGTGATTTACGATGACCAACCGAATCAACCGACGAGTTGACTCGAGATATGTACATGACGTACAAATCTCTGTTCATTCACTCAACTCGCAAGTCAACCGTCGGTTGACTCGTCAAATTATAGACGACTCGAGTCGGTTGCTCCTCCCATACGAATGGAATCATTTGAAAAACACACTCGTGGAGAGCCTTAGTTAATATCAAGCAAAATTTATTGGAACAATAAATGTTTGCCCACCGAACGTTTGATAGTCACAAAACGTAGTTTCCCTACGTACTTTTGAGTCAGTTGTAAAATAGTTTCCCTCTCTGGTTAAAATTGAATACTTGAAATACTCTTGTAGATTCAAACTTGTAATATTTGAAACAGTTTCGAATTCTAATATCATTTAGAGGACATCACAACTTCGCTGCTTTGATATGTGCACATAAAGACAAAATAAAAATAGTGGTTCAATTGAGACGTTCCACGGCAAAAGGGAGTATAAGTCGGAACGAAAAATCTATGGACCGCACGTGCTAATCAAACGCAATTCCCCATAGAGTTTAAAAAAGACTTATACTCCCTTTTGCCGTGGAACGTCTCAATTTATCAGTCAGTCGTGTAATTCATCTAACAAGCACCTTTTAGTAGTGGCAACTGGGATTTGAGCTGACAGTTCGTACACGCATTCTCCTTGGCCAAGGAAGCAATTTCGGTAATATAACTTGCGGCATATAATTCCAACTACGGCCGCCAGGTAACATTAAACATCCATTTTTGGGTCGTTTTTCCAATTAAATGACCATTTTCAGCTAATATAAAACTTTCTCATACTTCAACGTAGAATTTCCATATTTGACACAGAGATTGACATGTCACCGTTGACTTCCAGAGGTCAGCAGTGACATGACAAAAAAGTCATACATTGCCAGAAACTGTCACATATGAATGTCGAGTTGCCACTACTAAAGGGTTGCTTGTAAGACTCTAATTCTTCACGATCCTGATTTTAGCTTGAAGGATTTTATTTCAATTGAAGCAGGAACTGGAAGTGTTAACATATCCAGTATTCGTAACTGAATTTTATATTTTGATGTTTTCTTCTGAGTTGTCGGTATGACGGTACTCGGAAAATTCGTCCCAAGGAAAAATCGTCCAGGATAATTCTTTCGAAGATTCGAAACCTGAGTATAACTAACCATGAGATTCGTTTGTTACAAATCGCGAGCAAAGCGAGCGTGTTAGAGAATATGCGAAAACACTGTCCAGAACTTTCCGTGAGATTAATTTCCGTGGGACGAATTTTCGGTGGGATGAATTTTCCGTTGACGAGTTTTTTATGAATCTTCCTAGAATCGGAGTCCAAAATTTGATGTCCGAAGGCATTCGAGAAACCTCGAGTATTCTGAATTCAATAATTTTTTCACAATAGTGAGCCAGTGGACTGTTATTGCCTAAGACTCCCCATGAATAGATTCTTAAACCATTCCATCGCTGTTTTAATGGTTGCAATACGGAACACAAACTGGCACTGAATAGACAAACCTGTATCAACTATGTTGACCGTGAATCAACTAAAGTACAATTTTGTGATTTTTAACTTCTTCTCCTACCTGAAAATCTACCCTTTCCACTTTAATGCGGACACTAGATTTATGATTTTAAGTCAAGACAATGATCGGCTCACACTTAGACTATTTAATTTCTGGCAAATTGCAACATGTCTACATTCTTTACGGAATTTAGTGGATACACTAATAGCCATCATTTTCAATAATACCTCTCTAGTTGCTTTACCGATTATGCTGCTGTCGTCAATTGTATCTGGATTCTTGAATTGTGAATTGTACCTTGCCTGTGTCAAATTCGTGCAACTCAATCAAAAATTGTTTCAACAGTTAATGGAATTCAAAGGTATGCTCATTTCACTTGACATAAAAAAATTTCAGTGTCATGTTTTTTCCGTTGTCGTCACCATAATTGTTTGCAGCTGTTCAAAATCAATCTTCTCGTCGATTAGACTCGGTTTATGGTGTCTATCTGTTTTCCGCTGCATTTAGAGCTCGTTTTCATTTTTATTTCCTGATTACAAAAAAATATTGTCCACGATTTAAAATTGTAAATGAGGAACGTGATCTTTTTCGTTTACAAGTTCTTTTATATTTGAAAGTCGGTGCACGATGCTTTTCATGAAAGCAGCATAACTTTCTTTCTTAAATTTATTTACATTAATCTAATTGAGTGTTTTCACAAATCATGTACTGCCTTAATAATTTATTGGATTAATCTTTTTCTTGGAAATAGAAATACTCGTTTTGGATATAAGAATTTTTTTTTCGACAATGACAAAGCTGGCAATAAAATTACTCATTTTGGAAATAAAATTTATCATTTCGGAAATAAAAATACTTTTTTTGGCAATACTTAAAAGTGGAAATAGAAATACTCATTTTTGGAAATAGAAATACTTACATCTGCAATAAAAAATACTTTTTTAGGCAATACTTCAAACTAGAAATAAAATTAATCATTTTGGAGATAAATTACTCATTTTCGAAAAGATAAATTTTTTTCGGCAATAACGAAACTAGAAATAGAAATACTTGCTGTGCAAATAGGGTATTTTTTTAGAGTGACGATTCTGGAAAAGTGATTGTTTTATGGACAAAGAATTAATTCAATATAATCAATCGGTTATATAACATGTGGCCACAAATCATTTCGTCACTTGACAATCCGTCACTTGACAATTTGCCACAAATCATTTTCATCACAAAATCATGTCGTCACAATGCAATTGGTCGCAATTTTCTACAGAAAGCAAATACCATGGTAACCGATTGTTTATCCTTTCTCACATCATCCACTGACTTTCAAATTTCTCCTTTAAAATTAAAAAGTTATTTAGGGAATAGTTTTTGCTGCGGTAAGGCAAAGCCGTTAGTGTTTTCAAATTCATCTAACCTAACCTACCACAACAAAAATGATCAGTAAAAAGTGTTCTATACTCTAAGAAAACGTCACAAACAGAAATTGACGGCGAATGGCGAAAACCAGAGGAAGAAAATATGTATAAACAATATAAATAAGTATTTTTATTTTCAAACTGAATAATTTCATTTCCGAAATGAGTAATTTTATTTGCCAGTTTTGTTATTTCCGAAAAAAGTATTTTTTATTTCCAAAACGAGTATTTCTATTTCCAAGAAAAATTACAACCCATAAATTATTCTTAGCTTTAGAGCCTTTACCAAGATGTGACAGTGCCGTAAATAGCTATACAGTTTTTAGTACCTTTGCGAATATTTGCAACTGGATATGTTTTACTAGAAATTCACTTTTTTCTGACGTTGGTCACAGTGTGCGCAGGGATTATCTGTCAGGAAATTGGCTATAAAAAGCTTTTATATGGATGCAATTCAAAAATGAACTGTCGCCTACGGTTCAAATGTGATTCAAAGGGTCATAGTTGTGTTGGAGCCATCATTTCATCGGATCAAATAAAGCATATTTGGAACAACTCCAATGGCAATAAAACAAAATGTGTTAAAATGCTAAATAATCTACATACTTTCGGTTTGCTCTGAAAAAAGGTACCCAGTTTGTCAATGAAATCACCGTTGGACTTCATAACAAATGGAGTTTTAATGCTGCAGGAGAAAATTTGAGAGAATGGATACTACGTGCCTTTTGGATTCTACCATATCCAGTGGCCTTTGGCTATATTGCAATGAGTTTCAGAGACCCCACACAACCATATTTTCTGTATTCGTTGGTCCCACAAAGGTACCGCAATTGGTGGACTTTATCCTGTACTCTGATATTGGATACTGTTGTCGGACTGAAATTTATGACCATCACACACTTCATTGTTTTCTACATCACTCTGTTCATGTACCGAATCAGCCAAAATATTGGACAGCAGATGGAGCAGTTGAGGTACGTATAAATGTGCATTTCATATGCTTTCAATAGTTCATCACCACCTACATTCCCAATGTCCTGGAGACTGGATGAACAATTAATTCACTAATTCATGCTATTTTTGTCACACATAAAAAACAAATTGTTATTTACTGTCACCTAGATGACTGTCCCTCTAATTCGTAATTATCAGGGATGGCTTTTTACAGGCCAAAACGAATTGCTGGCCTGCTAGCCGGCTAAAAGTGGTCAATTTGACGGGTCAAAAGTGTCCAAAACTCAAAAACGTTTCAGTAGCGTGAACTATATCGATAATATTCTTAGAGATTTGGGAGGATACTTTTCAGTCATACGAGTCGATTAAAATGGTTAATAATTCTTTGCAGTAGATTGTGTTGGGATGCCTTCGTGAATCTGATTACGACTACAAATACTACCTAATCGCCTTTCTTCATTTAAAGGGGGCAAAATAAAAACTATACCAACCTGAAGCTAATCTGTGGATGGTAACTTGATACTTGGTTGAAGCATGTGTCACATCTTGACTAAACTGTTTCAAGCAATTTGTTTGTGAGGGGCAACAAGTTTTTAAGGATGAACTCTGAAACGAGTTAAGAAATTGACACAATTCAAAAAGGACACAAATGATTACCAAATTGGCCACAAACCAATGCAATCGTAAAATTAATTTGGAAAACAAATAAGGTCGTCATAAAACTTTTTCATTTTTTAATTAAGCCATTTTTGATTTTGGCTACTTTTGGTTTTGGCCGGCCAACAAATGAGGTGACCAAAAGCAGGTCAAAACCAGGCCACCCTTTTGGTCAGGTGGTCAAACGCTTGCGAAAACCTCTTCATGTCTACACACGAAGGAAATGAAGATGGTCGGCACATAGTACATCTACCATTCAAGTACGACCATCCTCTACTTCGAGAAAGTCGACCGCAAGCCATCCAGCCTCTTAATGCCATTGAATGGCGGCTTGATGCTCACCCTCACTTTAGTATCCAATACGGACAATTCATGGACGAGTACCTGTCTCTCCACCATATAGAAGTTGTCCCTCCAGAGGACCTCTATAACAAGTTGGCCTACAACATACATGCCTCATCATTTCGTACTGAAAAACTCTACTACTTCTCTTTGTGTGGTGTTTGATGCTTCCACCAAAGACCAACACGGGGACCTTTTGCAATGACTGTCTCATGGCAGGACCAAGGTACAAGAGGACTTAATTCCAACTGTACTCTCCTTCCGCTTCTGGAAAATTGCAATGGCAGCAGACATCGAGAAATTTTATCGATAGATTTTGATTCATTCTTCTCATCCCGATTTGCAATGAATTGTGTGGCGGAAGAACAAAAATCAAGATACTGTCGACTATCGTCTCCTCACAAACACATATGGGACAGCCTCTGCCACCTGTTCATGCGAGCTCTCAAGCAGCTCGCAATCGACGAACAAAAGAAGTTTCCTACAGCTTCTCTCGTCATCCAAAAATCCTTCCACAGCGACAACGTCCTTATTGGAAAATATTCAATTAAGTCTTCTCTGTTCTTCCAGAAAGAACTCAAATCTGCCAAGTTGGTGGAATGAAACGACGAAAATGGATTTCCAATGACGCAGCTCTATTGTAATCCATTCCAGCCAATGCAAGACACGTTGCTCTCTCTCGACTTTGATGATCCCCTCATTAAAGCACTAGGCGTCATTTGGGATTCTGTTCAATATCATTTTAAATTCAAGGTCCTGTCACCATTATTGGAAAGCTCCTTATTCAAACTTTGGGGTCTCGTAAAACTGACTGGGACTTTCAAATTGATGACGAACTCCTTCAATCCTGGCAGTCATACTGCTTTACATTGAACTTAGAGCTCCGAACGGGACGGGATTTCCGTCCCATCCCGATTTGGAGCTCTACATTGAATGTCCGTAAAGTTATACCCATACCGCCATACTTGGTACAGACTTTTTGTTTGTTGTCATGGAAACGTGAAATTTGATGCAGAGCTCAGTTGAGCTTCTATTTACCGATTACAGGTGGCGCCCATGGGATCAGATCTATGGAAACCATGGAAATCAACAAAATATCATTTTTTCATTCAATTTTGGGACTTACGGCCCAAAAAAAGTTTCGGGACGGAACGGGACAAACCTTATCTCGACCAATGTCACATAAAATTTGGCAAGCGATACCGTCGTTTAAGATGGTTATTTTTGCGGTAGCTCACTTAGGACCAGTTTAAATTCAAAATTTCGATCCTCCGAAGCAGGGTTCGAGTTCTGCCGGCAGAAACGGAAATTTGTCTGCCAGTGGCAGAAAGTGGCAGCTGGCAGAAAGTGGCAGAAATTAAAATATGGCTAACAGATCTTTTGTACACAATTAGGCATCTTACTATTGATGTAATAGGTTTGCACAGGTAAAAATATTGGAAGTTTAGATGAAAATATTGAAAGTACGATAAATTTTGTACCTGAACAGATTTTAAAAGTTCAGGTGATTTTTTACCTTCAAAAAGGACATCGCATGGTTAATGTAGGCTATCCACTTGGGTTTATATTAAATCGAAATCAAACATAATGACAGTAGCACTAAAAAATAATTCACTCGGATAGGAAAATTTCTCCGACCAATAATAAAGCTCACTTGACCTCAGAAGAGCAATCAGTTGGAAAGATCTCCACTTAGAAATTATTTGAGGTCTAAGCAAGCTCTAATCGGGGTTTTTCTACTTCTATCTCCTTCAAGAAAATCAACTTCAGATCTCCCACAGTTCGTCTAATTTTTAATGTGGTTCAAGGACAACAAACACAACAAGTCTCAACGTAGACTTAAAGTACACATTAAAGGCTATCTCAGAACGTATTATACTAGTCCCTAAAGTTTTTCACAATTTTTTTAGTTCATTAATTTTTGAGGGGGTAAAAAGTCAATAACCACAAAAATTATCAAAATGGACTTGAAGATCCCATTAAAGGTTCTCTAAAAATGTATCGCAAGAGTCTCTACGAATTGAGGAAAAAGCTTAACAGCTTTACACAATCTTGATGTGAATGCACAATCTTACGGACATTAAGTTTGTAAGTGGTCAATAATCAATAACTGTAGTAAGTCTCTATATGCCCTTAAGCTCCACTTGAAAGTCTTTCTAAATTAGTAAGACACTTGTTCTCATGCGTTGAGGAAAAATTGATTCGCGGAAAGTTCATCACGGAAAATTCAACACGTCAACACTGAGAAAGTTCGTTTGCCTCGATATTCGGGGTAAATGAGTTAACTGAAATATATTGAGATTGTCTTGTAGAAAGGAGATGATCAATTTTCGGCAAATATTTTTACCAGAACTTTTAATATATTCACGGTTGTTACAATATTTACACCTAAACTTGAAACATAAATTCCTGTGCATTCAATTAAAATTCCAAAACAAAAAATAGCAGCCCTTAATTTTTAGAATGAAACTCTACTATCTCGGTTTAACCAATTTCCAATCGATTTCAACTTATTTACTGTAAATTCCAGTCTCCATATTACGATTTCATGTATATGGATTACATTTTTACTTTCTGCCATTTCTGCCACCAAATCCTGGGTGGCAATTGCCACTTTCTGCCACTTTTTGCCGGCCA
>JAQHQX010000948.1:0-10368 GCA_034694425.1 Arrhopalites sp. Gr-Col-00791 | reverse complement strand
ATTACACAAGAAGTTCATATTATCCTTTGACTTGCCGTGCCACGATGGGTTGGCTATGTCACCCCAGCACGTGGTCCCCCATACACACACACACACGGCATGGGGAAATCTTTATGGAATTAGACTTGGTAATCAGCTTTTGACTATAAGGTACACTTTTCTTGTTTCCATTCAGGCTGAAGGAGAGGACTTCTGCTATCGACAGATAGATTCGTCGTATTGGAGGAATGCAGAGATGGAAAAAGAGAAGAAAAATCTTTGACGCCACACAACCATCATCCATCCAGCTTCTAACTTCAATATGAAAAATCCACCAAAACGCAAATCTTTATAAATTGAATGTCTGTATCTTGCTATATACCCAAGTCCTATGTGTGTGTGTGTGTCTGTGTGTATACTCGACCATCCAGAAAGCAAAGCTGAAAAAATGTCTCCATAAAGTTCTTACTACTCGACTCCCGAATTCTGTTTTCTCTCCTTCTTCTCTTCTCTACTCTACTCTCTATAGCTGAAAAAACTCGTAGTCCACACTTTTAACAGAAAAGAAGTTCGTTTCTTACCTTTCCAAACAATAGAATATCATAAGAATGCACGACTGTGAGAAAAAGAGTTTTGTCAAAATCTATATGGACAAAGACTGTATAGCTTGCTATTATTACATGGTGTATAAGGACACACAAACACTACGTACAGAATATCCGTATATAGGTGTACACTGTATGTATAAGCTATATCAAGAAAAAGCTGCTCTTCCTCACGGCGCTTTGCGTCGCGACTCATATAATTTGTTCCGCGTATTTCTACTCGGAATCCATTGCTCAGTTCGGAATAAGAAGTGCACATGGAAGGAGGAAAAAACTCTGATATTTCGTACATATCTCTTGAAATACGTCCTACAAACAAGCAAAGACCTGAGTGCTGCACTGAGTGTACATGCATTAAGAGGACAGGAGCAAAAATGTTTCAATCCAGCACCTATACTTACATTTTCCATACATGCGTTTATAAAAAAGAGGGAGGAAATTCATTATAGATATAAATACACAAGACTGTGATATAATAATGCTGCCATTTGCTCTCTCCTCACAATCTGCAACGAAATCTTTTCAACCCACCGACTGTACAACTTTTCATCCCTGTTCAACTTGAATTCCACTCAAAAACCACATTTTCCTCCGCTCTTCATCTCCCTACTCTG
Organism: Arrhopalites sp. Gr-Col-00791; assembly: GCA_034694425.1. Lineage (NCBI taxonomy): Eukaryota > Metazoa > Arthropoda > Collembola > Symphypleona > Arrhopalitidae > Arrhopalites > Arrhopalites sp. Gr-Col-00791. Next base: position 9,170 of record JAQHQX010000948.1, on the reverse strand, counting down.
GATTGCACATTACACGTAGAAAAAAGACCGTCAATAAGAAAAGTGCTTCACATTATCACTTGACTCTCAACTACAATGCAAAAAAAGAATTAATTCCACTACACTTTTGTATATTAAACACAAAAATAATAATGAGACAAGCAAGAAACACTAAAGCATCCTTTCAAAACAAAAACCTTTCCATTGCATCAAAGCTGATCTAAGAAACAAATCTCTTATTACTTGAATCCGCTCCACATTTTTTTCACTAAGTCATAAAAATAAATTGTCTGATTCACCTCAACGCTACCTCCTTTTGTTGAACAAGAATAACATATATCTTGTTTCCTTCCTTTCATTAAACAATTCTTTTTTACTCTCTGTCTGATCCTTGGCATTCATTTTTATCACATGCTCTTTGAACAGTATCCTTGAACTGTACTGGAACACGATATCAAAGACAAATTCTCCAAAATCCTCATCCTCAAAGAATCCAGAAAAAGCTCTTGTTTTTCCTTTGACGCGTTAAATGGCACAGGTGTTGGTAAAAGCAGTTCCTAATCCCTTGCATTCAATTGTATCTGTATGTCTTGTATTTGAACAAACAATTTAGCATATTAACTAGGAACGACACTACTTGTGCAGAAACATCAAGTCAATTAACACTGATCACTAGGGATCTCAAGTCCTTTTCTACATGTACATTTACAAGGCATAAGGGAGACGAGGACTATCGTGCTAATCACCAAAGTTACACAGAATTGTAGAATTGCCAAGAAACATTTTAATTTTCAGACTTATGAAAATTATACTTAATTATTTCACATTCCATTCCATGAATCCATATGACACAAATTATTGTCATTGCAAAGTAGCAGTGGCGTCAGTGTACTTTGTAATACTGCCACACTTTCAACAACAAGATGAGCTTTTTTGCTCCTCGTCTGTCTCATTTATGACTCATTGCATCCTTCCATTTTCCATATCTTTTCCCTTCAACTACAAACGATAGGAAAAACACTGGTTAAAAATGTAAAATACTTTGATAGAAGAGGAGTATTTTCAAGGAACCATTTCGAATCTAAGAACAAAACAACTCTCAAAGACATCTGGCATCTCAACATTCGCCCACGAAACCAAAAAGCCTATGTTTCAGTAGACAAACATACATACAAATATAAATATACGGGGTAAACACCCTACAGTACATAGGCATGTTGTCGTTGAACATTGAGCACGTCTTATTTTCATGCCATGAATCCTCTGTCTACGATTCTATACTTTTCTGCACATTATATACATTTTTTTGTATAACAACGATCCTGATCACGTCCTAGCTCCTAGTATAGACTCCTTGTTCCTTGTTGACAGTAGTCCTAACAGCACTACTTGTCTATTGCCTGACTTGCTGGAACTGCCTGAAAAACACTGCTCACTGCTATGAGAACATTTTTCTTTTTTCTCCTACTTTTTTCCTTTTCCTTCCTTTCCCCAATATTCTTACATCAAGCTGATTAGAGAATTAGACGTTGGAAGCATCTGTGGCACGTTATTATTCTTCTTCTTCGTCTTCTTTTCAAGAGACTCAGAAAAACTGTCTAGCTCTCTCTTCTTTACTAGGAAACACAAGTCCACGCACGCACATGCATTCACAGACAAAGAAATAAAGACAAAAAAATTCTTGTATTATCAAAAGTTAACCACATGCAGTGGGGAGGTGGAAGAAGTACACGAACAAGCAAAATGTCTCGTCGACAATTTGTCATGTTCCACGTTCTCTGTTCCAGTCAAAGTCATCCAGCTCATGGAATTCAGTCTAATCATCACAGAAAACACATACAATTGTGAGTTGTGACTTGTATGCATACACATGTGTATGTATACACCATGCAGACAAATGTGAGTGTGTGTCCGGATTTCATTTCATATCACTTCCATTCATTCATTTTCCCTTCATCCGTCCTTCTAAATACGTTCACGTGGTTGACTAATGAAAAACAATCCAAAAGACAATATCATAATACTTTGGAACAGTCAACTTGGATGATTCGGGGGACTCGAAACACAATAATGATTACGTGTAGACTATTGCGTGTGCATCTATGACAAAAGTGAAAGTAGTCAACTTGCAACACAGCACAAAGCACAAATAATCTCTAATGCTTTCCCTCCACATACAGACTTGATGTATTATTATAGAAAAGATGAAGAACAATCTGTAAGCAATGGCACCATAAGAGATTCTGCACACACATAACCTACATACGTACACATAGGAGCGTCCAAATGGAAGAGTTTTGGGTTTGACTCGATTCCATACTCCATATGAGATGGGTCTTGCCGTTTGCTAGTGATAAAGTCTCAACTTGTAGAGCATCATTAGACTTAATCCATAATTAAACCAGAGATTAGTCGCTTCGTTTCCTCATCTATAGACGACACATGAGACCATACTTCTTATGCTCAGTCTGCTCAACCATGGACACAAAATTATGAGCAAAAACTAAATCTCTTTCAACATTGAATGAATCGATATTCCATTATAGCATATTTCCTCCATCACTTGATCACTTGTAATATTTCAGTTGAATCTCCAAATGTATATAGTATATACACTTGGGAATTACATGGCTCTAGTTATATACTATATACCTAGAGTCATGTAATTCCCAAAGGACATAAATAGACGCTCCTGACAGTGCTGAACCATTTATGGCAAATTTTCTGCAAAACTTACCTCGAAACACACCTACGTACAAAATTCATTCAAAACCCACAACACAAACATCCTTTCAATCATCACATGAACCTTCAAAATCCCTTCCATTCTACTTTCAATAAAGTACAATGTGCTGACAAATGTATCCAAAAAATGGAGAAAACCACAAGCCAAGGCTAAATTCAACGTTATTTATATTTCACATCTGACTACATAAAACACGCAAATTCGATTGGATACAATTTCTACCATTTACCACCAATGTGGTCTCAACATTCCAACTATCATATTAAATAACAAATGAATTGGAAAGCAAACTTGCCATCTCATCTAATAATAAAATCCAATAAAGCCTCGAGTCTAATTTAAAATAGAAACAGATAATATGGGTTTAGGAGCCACAAGACAATGAGCGTCCACTTTAAGGGGTGTAAACTTTAATATATTATTCCAATTTTTTGTCAGCCTATCGCCACTTCACAGTACCAAAATTACCAAAATCTAGCCAAGAATTGTACATACGAAATTATACTAGTCATCCGATATATTTCCATTTTCCATGTATCATGTTACTCGTCCACAGACTTCTCGTATCCTACCCTCTACTTATAAAGGAATCGAGTAGAGAGGAAATTAACCAAATTCCAAAATACTTACAAAGTACTATGAACATTCACAAATTTTCTAAATGACTAACTTTGTATCCTTAATATAAAGTCCCTCACAACTAATTTCATATGATCATCCTGACTACAACTACAACTCATACACGAAAGCTGGAAATGTGAACCATATATTGTTCATACTTGGAGGAAACAGCAACAGCAGCCGTACAGACCAAAGAGTTTTCTCACATAAATTGATGGAAGGATACATTTTGTGTCCATTCGTCCGTGCTTGAAAGTACTAATAAACGGAGGTCGATTGCCTTTCCCTTGTATATAATATACAAGATATTTCCATGGAATCCACATTGACAGACCATGCAGATGCTTGAATGCAAGAGGCCAAACCACAGTCACCATGGAAACTTGAAATTAACTTTCTCTTTCCCTCTCTACCATATCATATCTACAAGCGAATTACCAAAAGCTACCCCCCCACCCCCTACACATGCACAACTGCAAGTTAAAAGGAAGAGAGGCAACTTATCCAAATTTCTACCAATTTCATCTCCTTCAATATGCACAATGCATATCTCTCACAGATTAAATTCCAGCACTACCAACTTGAATTCATTCGAAAAGAGGCACCGGCAATACTAATAAAAATTAATAATACTCACCGTTCAATCTGCCTCAAATTAAAATTACTTATTTAAGAAATGTCTCCAAGGAAATCATAATCAAGACAAACAGACCAACAACAAAGTCCATGAATTCCCCAACTACAAACTATAATACACTCCAATCTGCTCTTCCGCTATCACCAAAATGTGAATGCCAACGTCACTATAATGACCCACCTATAATAATAATAATAACTTGTCCATGATTAAACAGGAGCACAACCACACCAGATGAAGCAATAAGATATTATTGGCATATTCACTATCCTCGGAAGGAGTATTATAAATCCCAACAAACTACACCGTACAACCTGCTCTAATATATCAAGATGAAACAATTTTATGAGGAATCTCGTCAAATTTTAATAAAATAATTTTGCCATTCCTTGACTCTTCCAAATGTACCCCTTCTGTTTCATGATGGCATGACGACGACGACTATACTATCATGGCATACTCTGGTGGAAACGTAGTAATACCGTGGTAACGCAATTAATGTTTTGGGATCTGCACTTGGTTTCTATTACTCCCATTTCCCTTGGAATCTTTAACAAGGTTTAAGTTTAAGCTCCCTCCCGCAAACAAAAGACTTTCACCTTAACTAAACTCCAAACTGCCGACTCTATTCTCTCCCTCCATATTTACAATATAAAGAGTCAATGCAGAGACTACAAAACATGTGTACAATGGACAAAAAATGAATTGCGTTGCTCTTAGCCTTGGCTCGCCACAACATCTACAAACCTAAAATACTGTTTACGCTCTAAGCGTATCTAAATATGGCAAACATGTACACTACGAAGTTGTCTCTACCATCCTAGCATCGTTCTCTCCTCGTCTTTTCTTGTACAAGACCACAGAGTTTAATACCAACTTACTTGTACATAGTTTCAATGCAAAGTATTTCTTAAAATTTCACTCTACAGTCTAGCTCATACTAGAGACGAAACCAAGACTACAGAGAGAGAGAGTCTTGCATGGAGATTTCGCTAGTTGGTCATAGCCGTGGGCTATGGGCAATATCTCATCCCATGGTAACTAGGTAAGACTATTACATTACATTATCCTGCTGCTAATATGGCCATGCCAATGCTTATGCTCCTTCATGGAAAATATACACGAGTCATAAAACATGTAACTATCTACCTTCCTTCCCATATTACACATTTCAGATTGCATTTAAACCATCCTCGACTAACTTAACCAAGAGAAATATGTACAATGTACATGTGTACATATGAAGTATACAAGTAAGCATCTATACGTTCAGTCTTCCCACTTTAACAGCAGTCATCTTCATATACATGTACACACCAGTCTCTGGCAAGGAGCACTTTCATTTGAAAGCCCCATTTTATGACCAACTTACTGGAACATGAAAACTCTTGGTGAGGATTCAAAAAAGACTCTTCTCTTTACCGTGTAGTCACAAATACAACTTGAGTTTAAATGTATTCACAAGAGTTCCATTATGCTGGCCCTCGGACCCCCCACCCACCCTTTTTCGACCAACTATTACGATTAATACTTTGTTCATCGTCCACAGCATTTCCCACTTTTACTCTACTCCTCTCTCTGTCTCTCTTTCAACTCGACAATGCAAAGGCAATGGCTTCAAAGGACGTGATTCCACCAAAAACTTGAGAGTTGAACCTTCAAACTGTAAAACTCAAAACTGTACACTTGTAAATGGCAATAGACTCTGGAAATGTAATTCCCAACCAATCCGGACTCCAAACCAACGAACCGATAGACACAGACATGCAGCAAGAGTAGACTTAGTCACTCTCTCAACGAATAAAACTCTATCAACCAGTCATGGAATCTTAAAATGGGAATTGAATGAAACCAAAATCATGATAATACCACAAAATGCCGAGAGTGCACTGTGCACAGTTGGGAAATTCTCATAAAAAAACCCTCAGACATACGAGTGAAAGCTCTCATTCTCAACTCAACCGATCCGAATCTTGAACCTATAAGAATTTTCAACTCAATGTATCTACTCTCATGAGTTCAGTTTCTTGTCCCGCTTTCGGCAGCTCAAAACTCAATTCTCCTTCGATTCTACACATTTTAAAAGTGATCCCAGTCACCAACGCTTGTCTGCAGATTTTTCTAAAATCGTCAATGCTCAAAACATTAAAATTAAAAGTATGCCCAGGGTAAGTAGTACTTACTAAGTACTTTTAATTATAGGTGACTTGGGATGTACCAATTTCTACATTTTCAAAACTTTTTGAAATTTTGTTGGGACAGATTTTGAAGTAGGATTTTGAATAGAGTCTAGACTTAAAGACTCAATCAGATAGCTATACAAAGTAGATACATAGAGTGCTAATTCACAGGCAATCTATGAATTATAATCTTCTTCTGTATATGTACTGAAACATTTCATAGCATTTGTACTACACACAACATTTCAGTTGGGTTCTTTCTACCATTTACTGCATACGTCACCAAGTTTCTAACCTTCCTTCTGTCTCCCCCCACACACAAAAAAGATGATGATGATGATGATTTTAAGCTTTTCATATAAATGAACTTCTCTTTCTCCTTCTTCACATCTCTGTAATTTAGCAATTGACTGTAAAAACTAATCAAAAGACTTGATTAATTTCCGAAATTCATGCAACGGCAACTTCCGTCATTAATGATTACAGCTCAAAACTCAGGCAACAAGAGAGCTTTTACCTCAATTCAACAAATTTTAATGAGACTAAACTGTACATGTGAAACTACATGACCAGACTAGATCGACATGTAATTATTTAACCTTTGAGAATTATAATGCAATTTCATTTCTTTTCTTCAAATTTCTAAACAAATGCAAGATCAAGATTCTACACATTGTATAATGCAAGAAAATATTAAAGAAACTCCCTCAAAAAATTTCAAACTGTTTCAATTTTGAAGATTAACTATTATCCACAGGAAATAACTATCTCATTCGTAATTACCAACAACGACCCAGTACATAAATATGTGTGCGTGTGAGACTTGACTAGAACATCTCCATAGTGAACCCTTGATGAGGTTCATGTCCTTATATTTCTTTGCTCCTTCACATTAAGATCCATTCTCCAAAAAGCTAATATTATTGTAAGTACAAGCGAGTATAACAAATTTTAATTTAATGGCAAGAATCTTGGATCATAACCTTAATCTTTTTTCGTAGGGTACATAAAATTTGTGCAATTTATACACCTAAAATGAAACAACTGTAGACAGTCCCGCATCTTTGTCCATGCTAAACAAAACTCTCGTCTGGGTACCAACACACACATCACAACAAGTCTCGACAAGAGTCACGAGTATATTATATATAATGGGCTTTGTGTGAGCAGCACAAACGAGTTTCTCTCCGGTCTCTGAATAGAAGAAGGAAATCTACTGACATTCCTTGAACATGCACCGAGTAGCAGTAACAGAAGAAGAAGAGAGGAATCTAGAATCTAGAATATTTTCACCACTACCAAAAGTACCAACACAACAGTCTTTCTATTTATGTGTAAGAGCAACAAGAAATAATACACTTCCTCTCTCAAACTGTTATCTCTTCTAGTTGGAAGACGAATGTGCATTTCCTTGCCTGCCTGCATGTCTCCCTCCACATAGATAAATGACAGAGCTTTTTAGTTGCTCCTTTTAAAAGCCAAATGGATGGAGTTGCTTGATTAGAATTTTCTTAGACATACAAACACACACATATCATGTACACATTGAGCACATACTTGGTCTAGTCTGAATATCTATATTAAGCAGCCACTTTCATTACATTTACGCATTACTACTGCTAAATTACGAGAGAATCTTCTCCAGATTCAATTCACCCAACACGACAGACTAGACTTGACTGACTAGAGTTGGAGTTGGAGGCTAAGACCCACTAAGAAAGAAAAGCACCAAGAATATTTCTCAACCAAGACCTAAACTTACAAACTTGTAAATAACTTGAACCTCGTACATTACCAAAATTGCTTAGACAAAGTCTGAGACACTGACACTGACTCCAACTCCCACCCTTCAAGTATCTGTACAGTGTACATGTACACCAAGGACTACAGTCTATGTAGTCGTCAACGCAAAATTTTGCACAAACAGAAAGAATGATAAAAGGAATTCTGTCTCTTTGACTATTAAACCGAATTTCTCAAGACTAAGCAAGACCAAGACTTGGTTCTGAAGCTTTACGCAGATTTCCCGTCTATTAAAAAGCAATTTGAAGTGGCAGTGAGAACATATGGTGTGCCTAAACACACAACTTGGACAAAAAGACATGTACAGACATTTGTATACTTGAGCATCTCCATCGTCCTCACTCAAGTCAAGCTAGCCCTATGTGTGCCCATGTACTAGAGTGTCGTCTTCTTGCTCTTCTTACAATAAATGAACCCGACTCCTCTCAATCTGCTCAAACTAATCTAAATAAATGATGCAGAAAACATCCTTAACCATCAATCACTTGTGTCTTCCCTCCTATGGTAAACCATAGTTTTAGACCAAATACTCTCCACACACACAGATACCTCCACACTGGGTGTAAACACTGTAATCAATTCACCTTTTGGAATTCTTTCACGGAACTTCACAACATCACATCTACACACGGGACAAAAAATCATCTTCTCTCCACATTCTACACATATCACATGCAGCCTACAATATGTACAACATAGAAATTCCACCGTCACCAACTCTCTGGGCTGTGAAGAAACATCTTAAGAACCAACTTATGCCACGCATACACTTTCCACACATTACATTCACTCTAATATAATTTCCAACTCCTTGATCTTCAGTTATTTCTCCTCTGGTTTCTCACAGCACTCTCCTACGTCTTCGCTCACATTCATTTCTGGCCAACATCTAACATCCACAAATCTGCTTCTTGACTACTGACTCTTCATATATCTTTTTTTTCTTCACGTGATCCACAACAAACTTTTAAACCAAAGTCAAAATATTCCCCAAAGTATCTATGACTTGTTTTTCTCTCTCCAACATCCACCATGTCATAACATTAAGTACAGTACATTCAACAGAGTATTACTCTGTGCAGTTAAACTGCACAGTGTAGTCACAAACAACACGACATAAAAAAGACATATTCGATGCTAGATGTTGTGTACAGCAATTGTACATTCAAGTAGGTTTGCTAACCACATTATTTAAGCCAAAAGA
>JAQHQX010000947.1:0-10371 GCA_034694425.1 Arrhopalites sp. Gr-Col-00791 | reverse complement strand
AAGAAATGAAACTTGTAGAGAATTTTTAGTGAAAACGAAAATTTTTCCAAGGGGGTTGGTCGTCAAAATTCCTTTCTCTTTCCTCTCTCCCTCCATTCCCGTTGATTCCTCTCTAATCGTTACGTTTATTGGAAAATCCGCACTTTGACCTGGCCATGTCGGTGACCTCTTGATCTGAGAACCGTAGTATTTAGGGGACAATCATACTTTAGAACAGGCTACCTTTTGGTACCAACCTCGATTCGTAACGCGAGTTACACCTGGGAACGTACCGTTGTCAGCTCTATTGAATATGTGTGAGGTTTGAAGATTATCAGATTGACTCACTATAACGGCCCAAGCGTACAACGTGAAAACTGACCTTTTCTCGTCCTGCAAACAGTTAATAAGTTTAAGAGCTTACGTTTACATTTTCAAGATGAATTTCTTGAAAATTTTGTTCATTTTGGTAGTCACAAAATTATTTGTTTAACTGAACATTTTTATCAAAATTTTGCCTCCCATTTTATTCGTATGGATGCCATTCATGTGTAAAAACAAATCACTAAAGTAAAATTTGAAATCGTTATTTTAAAACCTTACAAACTCAAATGAACAGAGATGCAGGGAAAGCTGAACCTAAAGGAGTAAAGATTTGAAGTATTCTGAAGGGATCATTTCAAATTTCTATTAAATCAACTTAGGATTATAAATTCTCTTACAGATGTCGTATTTTGATGGTGTTGGACTGGTCGAGCATTTACATCGTAACCCGATTTCAAATCATTACGAAGTCTCATGTAGTCTAAAAAATTGGGATTTTGAAATCAAACTTTTTTCAAGGAGTAACATTCATTTAACATTTTTGTTGAAAAATTTTTGAGCCCATTTTTTTTAATGATCAAAATACGTTTTTCTTCAAGCAAATTAAATTGTGAGTCAATTTAAATAAGTAGATGATCCACCTTCAATATTCAAAAACTCAATATCAAAAAAAAATTCGAATTAAAAATAACGGAAAAAATACCCGTTTGTTCAGCACCCCACACACCAAGGACGAAGGTAGTCACAAATAAGATGAGCAACTTGAGATCAATCTGAATCATCTCAAAATTTATTTTTCTCAATTTGAGATGCATCATAATTAAATTGATCAAATGGAAAGAATAGAAATTTTAGCAATTATTCAAAATCCATGTAGAGGAGTTGAATTCGTAAGTTGCAAATTAAGTAAACCTCCAGCTGCTCCCATCATGAATTCGCCAAGTAATTCTATCTGCGTGAATGGAACCAGATTGTAGTCGTGTAACGCCCCTCATAACCTCATAATGTGTGTACAATTAGGGTAGCAAAAAAAAATTTCTCTTCTTCATTCCTACTGCTAGTCCAGACTACATGGCAAAAATGTAATTCGACACCCCCATTCAAAACTGAAATTGTTTTTCGTATGGAATCCTCATTTTTTTTAAATCAGGGTGGAAAATCTGCTACCTCAAAAAATTTTATATGAAAAGATTTTCCATTTTACTTACATCTTCCCTGTTCCTCTGAATATTAATCGATTAACGATACTTCATGGGTGGAAAATCTGCTGGACCGAAAATTTTCTCTGCCTAATCTTAACTATGGGTTATATGGGACAAATTTTTCTCCATCACATTTAGTTAACCTTTACATTTTTTTCTCTGCCGGTGAAATGACAGATTTTCCATCCATGGGATACTTGTACAGTTCGCAGTTCATGAATAAATGGACAACAACTACAAGTACTTTACACTTTGCAACTTGATTGAATAATCATCTCCCTGTACATATGAACCTATTTACAATTTGCTATTGAATGATTGAAATTGAAGATGCAAGGAATTGGGGATAACTTCGAGACTCGAATATTTGTTTAAAATTGTACTCCATTACCAAGTGTCAACTTACAGCATTTGTTACTTCTTATCCCCCGACTAGAATCAGAAAATGTATACTCAAACATAGGACATTAAAACCTCATTTTTGATTTCATTTTCCAGTTTTCTACGGGGTCTACGAGGATGGAGAACATTTTTGATTTTACAAACAAATTTAATTTAAAATCGAGTAATCACAAAAATTAGTCCGTGAGAAAATCAACAGATTTTTACATATTTGGGTTCTGTTACTTCTCATTGCTTCACATTTCGCATACATTTGTCAAAATTGTATTCCAAGTAATTTTGAATTCACCATCAAAATTATGAAGAAAGTGCTCTGAACAGTAAATTTATCTAGAACATTCTTTCAAAAGGTTCAGTAAATTTCATGTAGCACCAGATTTTACTTATCTTTTTGTCTTGTGGTGAAATGGACCGAATGTATAAAGTTCCCATAGAGTGAGTTTCAATTGTATAGCAATTGGCTGTACTAGTTTTTGGGAATTTGTGCTGTCCAGTAGAAAATTTCGCACATGTGGTAATGCTAAAGCACAAATCCAGTGTCAGCATATTTCCTTATTTTGGGATTTTCTACGATTCTTAGGGTATTAAGTCGGTAACAATTTCTGTCAAAGATGTGCAAATCATAATTTCTTTAGCTGAAGAGCGATGAAGATCAGACACGAGTTACAAATGGACAAAGTTATCTTAAAATGGAGTAAAAATATGGTATTCTTGCGCCATGGCCCACATATGGAGAGAGCCATATTTGTACTCTAATTGCTAATACCTTAAACCTTAAACTTATCAAACCCACATTTAGTTGATAGATGTTGGAGGGCAGTCATTTCGTAGGAAAAATAACAATCATGTTGAACAATTAATTTGCAATCCCAAATAAGTTTATTTGTCTACATTTAAATTCATTTCAATTTCAAAAGTTTTTTTAAAGTTCAAACGAAACAAAAAAAACCTTTTCAATAATTATACATGTAATATTGCGAATTTGATTTTGCTGAGTGCCCATCAAGACATTTTCGACTGGGAAATTCTTGTGAGGCCAAATGTTACATTTTAATAGATCAAGTGAGCAAAAAGCCACCATCAATAGGCATGATAGTACCAGTGATAATGGGAACCAAATCTGACAAATAGAAGAGGATTGTGTTGATGACTTCATCCATTTCCACCATGGGTCTACCCAACGGAATTCTCTTAAGGTATTCGTTCATATCGATATCTTCCATTAATGTAGACATGATCGAATTCAACATGTCAGTTGGTACACCAGCTGGGTTAACAGAATTGACACGGATTTTATTCGGTCCCAATTCAATTGCCATTATTTTTGTCAGTTGATCCAAAGCTGCCTTTAGGGTCGAGTAGCAAGCTAAAGTTGGTGAAGCTTTCAAGCCACCCTGCAAATTTCAAAACTTGATTGTTTAATTTCTGACGTCGAATAGCGTCTTGAGAGTCAAAAAAGCGAATGACATCTAATTTTCCCATTTCAAAGTTTCGACAAAAATAATTTTTATTCTGACTTTGGCATCATCATCGAATGTTTTGATGGAGTCTTCCTTGTTTTTTAAACAAAGCTTGAGTTTATTCAAAAAACATGGGTTTCTCCCGCACTGCGGGGGTTAAACACAATAAAAGTATGTGGAAATTTGCCAAGGAAAATTGTCTCGCTTACAGGAACAACTCGACGGTATAAGTAAAAGTAACCAATCAAGTACCCATTCGGAGTACTAATCAAATAGTGAATACTCACAATGGACGACACGTTCACGATAGACCCAGGTCTTCCCGCTTCAATCATCTTTCCTGCTACAATTTGACTCACATTGAAGACGGATTTTAGATTCACGTTGCTTATCCTACATACAAAAAATAAGGACTTATAATCCTAATAAAAGAGCCCCATTTCCAAAAAAATATTTCATACACATTTTTTGACAATGATACGGACTCCAAGAAATGCTTTAGTTATTTTTCTATTGAATTGACTTTGTTTAATTATTTTGTCCTTAATAATAGCTCACGTATCAAAATCTTGTGAAGTGACATTCATAAAATTGCCAGTAGGACAAACACCAGCATTATTCACAAGACAATCGACTACAGGAATTTTTTGAATGGCTTCTCTTGTGGCTGCCCAGTCACCAAGGTCAACTGCCACAATTTCAATATTCGGATACTCCGACTTTAGTGTAGCCAAATTGTCTGGATTTTTTGACACAGCCCACACAGTTGCTCCAAGAGAAGCCAATTTTATAGCCAAAGCTTTTCCAATCCCTAGTCAAGTATCGAAGTAGAATAAAATCATGTAATGGAATCTGTTATAAAAAAAATTGAAAATAATTCTAATTTATGTAATTTCACCTCGTCCAGCTCCCGTGATGAGAACACTTTTATCTTTAAATGCATTTTCAAAGACCATTTTTGATGTTTTTGATGTTATTCGTAAACAATATCAACAGCTTGAATCCTCACTTATCAATAAGATTTATTTGTCATGGGATTGTCACAGTGACCGACTGTGTTGAAATAGGACAATTTATTATTTTGTCCTTTGTCCTTGAAATATCATGACGAAAATAGAATTATCATTTTTAGACCTTCTACTAAATTCTATTGACGCGTAGAATGTGCCCAGTGGCTATAGAACCTTGTGATTTTTTTCATAGCCATTAATTACATACATGTAGTTGATTGTGTCCAAGGACAATCAAATTACATAAATTATCATTACATGCAATTTTGACTCTTATCTGATAAAGTACTTTTGACGGAGGGCAGTATTGAGTTTCATGTTCATAATTACTACTCTACTCAAATGTTTAATTGGAACCTCTGTTTAATGAGATGTAGAGGAATTTTAATTGGATTGGATTGGAATACGAATCACGAGACAAAAATCAACAATTATTCGAGTATACTAGAAACATTGTCGCCAGCCAGTAGTAGATAAAAAATGTCGATGATTCAAAAACTTGAGTGAAAATCCTTAAATTTGAGAAAGTTTTCACATTGCAGATATGCTGATCATGTCAGTGTTCTTTTAAGATGAAATTTTTGCGCCGATACCCAAACCTGATTTTGTTGTGGGAAATTGGAATATGGAGTAAAAAAGTCCACCTTGTAATTTCCCCTATACATATGTATATCCCTCCATTCAATTTCTGCTGCCTTTAAAAGTTGCATCGTTCACTCTGATACATTTTCAAAACTTTCCAATATTTCACGCCCACCCTGTATGTATGCTTTTCAAAGGTTTAAATGCTATCAAAAGACATTGGATGAAGGGTAACAATTTAAATGTTTATATTAACTTATTTGGGTGTTCATATGAATTGTGTTTTTCCCAAACATCTGGAATGTCCTAACCACCATTACGTAATTTAATTGAGCGGTAGTCATGAAATTTATTCTGTTATTCAAATTTCTCAAGTTCTAAGGTCAGATCCACTGGCAAGCGATTGAAAATGTACGGCGAAATATGTGCACATACCACTTGCATAACCTTTTTAGTAGACTGAATTGAATTTACTTTTGAATTGGCAACAGTTTTGTCGCAATACTAAGTCGCAAAATAAAATCATATAATAAGGAGAAAATTTGGTTTAGAAAGGTACCATATTTTTTGGAATTGTTCGTAATTTTGCAAGTCAGTCAGTCAGTTAGTATTTTTATGTAAAATTTAATTGTAGTCTCGTTTCGAAATTAGCGTGTGGAATTAATTTAAGTTTGAGTTGGTGGATTTGAATTTAAATTAAATGTCGAGTGCTATTATCTGAGATGAGACAACGAGTGTTGGCTACCTTGGTTTCTCATTTTTGGATTTTTCAGGTGTCACATTTTTAAAAACTGGTTTTGTGGCCAAAATTGGGGATAATGTTGGAATTGAATCGAATTTGGAATTATAATTGACTTGTTGACTGTGTCAGAATATTTCATTCAAGTGTAAAAATAGTGGTCATAAGAACAAACAATGCACAGTCTAAACCTTCTCAAGTGACAAGTTTCTCTTCTTGATTTTATTAGAGATCAGTTTATGGGCGCCAGTTCAATAAAATGCTTCGAAGTTCAATAAATTGTCATAAAATTTTACTTTGACTTCCTGAGGTCAAATGGTAGAACTTCTTACAAATTCAAGATGGTCATCTTGTTTTCCGCATTTTTTAGTGTCTCTCTCTGATTTTTTTTGTATGTTTGTGACCTTGTGCTTGACCTCTAGAGGTCACCTTGCCAAATTACCTGTTGTGATGACTCCGTTGGTTGAGTTGGATTATTCGACTTGTACTGATTTTACAATACAATTTCCAACTCAATTTCCATCTCAATTAAGTAAAAAGGAAAAATAATTCTTTTCGAATTTTAATCTCAATTGTAGCTGTCTTTGTGTTGGTGTTGGATATTAAATAATCCAGAGGAAGGATTGAAACGAGACGTGTCTCGTTGTCTCATCTCAGATAATAGCACTCGACATTTAATTCAAATTCAAATCCGCCAACTCAAACCTAAATTAATTCCACATTCTAATTTCTAAATGCGACTAGAATTAAGTTTTACATAAAAATACTGACTGACTGACTAACTGACATGCAAAATTACAAAAACTTCCAAAAAATATGGTACCTTTCTAAACCAAATTTTCTCCTTATTATATGATTTTATTTTGCGACTTAGCATTTGGTATTGCGACAATATTGTTGCCAATTCAAAAGTAAATTCAATTCAATCATACTAAAAAGGTTATGCAAGTGGTATGTGCACACATTCCGCCATACATTTTGCATCGCTTGCCAGTAAATCTGACCTTAGAATTTGAGAAATTTGAATAACAGAATAAATTTCATGACTACCGCTCAATTAAATTACGTAATGGTGGTTAGGACATTCCAGATGTTTGAAAAAAAACAATTCATGTGAACACCCAAATAAGTTAATATAAGCACTTAAATTGTTACCCTTCATCTAATGTCTTCTGATAGCATTTAAGCCTTTGAAAAGCATACATAGAAGATGGGCGTGAAAAATTGAGAAGTTTTGAAAATATATCAGAGTGAACGATGCAACTTTTAAAGGCAGCAGAAATTGAATGGAGGAATATACTAGGGAAATGACAAGGTGGATTTTTTACTCCATATTCCAATTTTCCACAACAAAATCAGGTTTGGGTATCGGAGCAAAAATTTCATCTTAAAAGAACACTGATATGATCAGGACATCTTCAATGCGAACATTTTCCAAATTTATGAATTTTCACTCTCGTTTTTGAGTCACTGACATTGTTTATCTACTACTGGCTTGCGACAATGCTTGTAGTATACTCGAATGCTTGTTGATTTTTGTCTCGTGATTCGTATTCCAATCCAATCCAATTAAAATTCCTTTACATCTCATTATACAGAGGTTCCAATTAAACATTTGTGTAGAGTAGTAATTATGAACATGAAACTCAATACTGTCCTCCGTCAAAAGTACTTTATCAGATAAGAGTCAAAATTGCATGTAATGATAATTTATGTAATTTGATTGTCCTTGGACACAATTGATTATGTAATTAATTGCCATGAAAAAAATCACAAGGTTCCATAGCCCCTGGGCTCATTCTAAGCGTCAATAGAATATAATAGATGGTCTAAAAATGATAATTCTATTTTCGTCATGATATTTCAAGAACAAAGGACAAAATAATAAATTGAAATTGTCCTATTTTAACACAGTCGGTCACTGTGACAATCCCATGACGAATAAATCTTTATTGACAAGTGAGGATTCAAGCTGTTGATATTGTTTACGAATAGCATAAAAATATCAAAAATGGTCTTTGAAAATGCATTTAAAGATAAAAGTGTTCTCATCACGGGAGCTGGACGAGGTGAAACTAAATAAATTAGAATTTTTTTCAATTTTTTTTATAACAGATTCCATTAAATGATTTTATTCTACTTCGATACTACACTTAATTAGGGATTGGAAAAGCGTTGGCTATAAAATTGGCTTCTCTTGGAGCAACCGTTTGGGCTGTGTCAAAAAATCCAGACAATTTGGCTACACTAAAGTCGGAGTATCCAAATATTGAAATTGTGGCAGTTGACCTTGGTGACTGGGCAGCCACAAGAGAAGCCATTCAAAAAATTCCTGTAGTCGATTGTCTTGTGAACAACGCTGGTGTTTGTCCTACTGGGAATTTTATGAATGTCACCCCACAAGATTTTGATACGTGAGCTATTATTAAGGGACAAATAATAAAACAAAGTCAATTCAATAGAAAAACAACTAAAGCATTTCTTGGAGTTCGTATCATTGTCAAAAAATGTGTGTGAAATATTTTTTTGGAAATGGGGCTCTTTTATTAAGATTATAAGTGCATATTTTTTGTATGTAGGGTATGCAACGTGAATTTGAAATCCGTCTTCAATGTGAGTCAAATTGTGGCGGGGAAGATGATTGAAGCCGGAAGACCTGGGTCTATCGTGAATGTGTCATCCGTTGTGAGTACTCACTATTTGATTAATGCTCCGAATGGGTACTTGATTGGTTAATTTTACTTGTACCTCAAGTTTTGAATACAGATACCAAAAATTATACCCATTCGAAGCACTATTCACTAATCACCAAATATAACGAATTATTTTTTTTGCAATTCAGAAAATGTGCTAGTAGTTTGAATTTCAGTATTATGTTACCTCAATGCACACTGTAGAGGTTCCAAATTCCACAGATTTGGACGACTAACAGTGCTGTGGAAGCCATAGAAAAGCGAATGGATGTAAAATTTGAGTTTGATAAAGTTGATGGAAACGTCTCCACTTTTATGGTGGAGGTAGGAAGAGTTGTGTGTCTGAGAATGAAAGTGACGTCTGAATGTTGATTGAACTTCTTGGACTTGTTGACATTTAGTAGCCTCCAATTCCACATTTTCTATTGAAATTAGTAAATGCAAATATTGTGTACATGCACGGTGGCATCTGCCCCCATTGCTGTGGGATTTGTCACTTTCAGCATAAGAGGCTCTTGTTAAGAGCCAATGGGGTTGACAAGCTCAACAATCTTTTTTCACAAGAAACAATTTTTGGAAAAATTTGAGACTCCATCAAAACATTCTCTGATGATGCCAAAGTCAGAATGCAGAATAAAAATTATTTTTGTGGAAACTTTGAAATTGAAAAATTAGATGTCATTCGCTTTTTTTGGACTCTCAAGACGCTGTTCGATGTCAGAAATTAAGTAATCGAGTTTTGAAATTTGCAGGCTGGCTTGAAAGCTTCACCAACTTTAGCTTCCTACTCGACCCTAAAGGCAGCTTTGGATCAATTGACGAAAATAATGGCAATTGAATTGGGACCAAATAAAATCCGTGTCAATTCTGTTAATCCAGCTGGTGTACCAACTGACATGTTGAATTCGATCGTGTCTACATTAATGGAGGATATCGATATGAACGAGTACATTAAGAGGATTCCGTTGGGTAGACCCATGCTGGAAATGGATGAAGTCATCAACACAATCCTCTTCTATTTGTCAGATTTGGTTCCCATTATCACTGGTACTATCATGCCTATTGATGGTGGCTTCATGCTCACTTGATCTACTAAAATGTAACATTTGACCTCACAACTATTTCCCAGTCAAAAATGTCTTGATGGGAACCTATCAAAATCAAATTTGCAAAATTACATTTATAATTATTGAAAAGGTTTTTTTGCTTCGTTTGAACTTTTAAAAAACTTTTGAAATTGAAATGAATTGAAATGTAATAAAATAAACTTATTTGGGATTGAACATGTTTATTATTTTCTCTACGAAATGACTGGCCTCCGATACCTATCAACTAAATGTTGGTTTGATAAGTTTAAGGTTTTGTATTAGCAATTAGAGTACAAGTACAAATATGGCTCTCTCCATATGTGGGCCATGGCGCAAGAATACCATATTTTTACTCCATTTTAAAATAACTTCGTTCATTTACAACTCGTGTCTGATCTTCATCGCTCTTCAGCTAAGAAAATTATGATTTGCACATCCTTGACAGAAATTATTACCGACATAATACCCTAAGAATCGTAGGAAATTCCAAAATAAAAAAATAAACTGACCCTTTACTTGTGCTTTAGCATCACCACATATGAGAATTTTCCACTGGACAGCAAAAATTCCCAAAAACCAGTGAAGCCTATTGCTGTACAATTTAAACTCCCTCCATGGGCACTTTATACATTCGGTTCATGTCATCACAAAAAAAGAAGTAAAATCTGGTGCTACATGAAAGGAGAGGTCACGCAACAGGGTGTACCCTGCCATGTTAAAAAAGGCTTGTATTTTTAGCCACGTCAAAAAAAGAAGGCTTCACTCCAAAAAAAATAGATTTCACTCCAAAAAAATAGATTTCACTCCAGAAAAATAGATTTCACTCCAAAAAAATAGATTTCACTCCAAAAAAATAGATTTCACTCCAAAAAAATAGATACCACTCCAAAAA
>JAQHQX010000946.1:0-10374 GCA_034694425.1 Arrhopalites sp. Gr-Col-00791 | reverse complement strand
ACCCGCAGTCCGATTTCAATGGGACCGGTGTCAACCAATTACCTTTTCCTTTGCCTTCAAAATCCATATTCTGGATTCTCGAAATGTGGCCGTAGGCAAAAGTTATTCGTGTCGCATTTACGCTAGCTAACTCTGGCCCACGCTGTATATTTGTAGATGTGTTGCTATTTATTGGTATAAACTCATCAGGGGTGTCGTTAAGAAGTGACTATGGTTAAGGTGAATAAATTAAGCTTGTAAAAAAGTGGCATAGTATATGTACATTACATATAGGTCAAGTAGTGATTAGGTATTGTTACCATGTTAACTGACGCGACTACTTTGTACGTGATAGTGTGTACAGGTTAATTGTACAAAGTACAATTAAAAATAACTGTACTACTAGTTGATAGTTGAGTCCCTTTTAGTTGAAATACTTAAAGTAATATATATAAATATATAGTGTTCGTGAGTTACGTTTAAAAATAATAACTTTGGTGTAGTTTTTATAGAAATACAGAAGTGTGCGTTCAGATATGAAGAAAAAATATTACAAATTGATACAAAAGTTAATTAAATATAAGGGGTTATACGCTTAAGCCGACTATATGTGTCCTCTGGTGCTAGTGTATATCTGTGTACCTGTATTTCTTATATACATCTACTACATGCTTGTGAAATCTATACTGTTATATATTGTTACGTTACCCATGGTGTTATTTGATTCATTTTCATTCTTTGTATAAGTACATATATACTAATGTGTTTAATATTCCTTTTAGTCATTTTTTTCTTCTGTCTAATTATTAGGTTTGACCCTTCCGTGGTCACAGAGACTTTCCAGTATTTTTCTGCCCAGTTCTACAAACTTAAATCATTGATCGACACTATCGGCTGATGTCGGATACTGAAAGTCGACATAAACGTCAAAGCGACCGGGTAAAACAAAAGCAAGTACAGGCAGCCACCAAGTCAGTCCCAGCTACAGGACAACAGGCACCCAAGCCCAAGGTAAACCAAACTGAATTAATTAAATTATCACCTATAGCTGACATTATGGAAACACAAACTTGCACCCTTGCACATGGAAAATGAGTTGATGTGTGTGCACTTTCAAATTTAATTTAATAGTATGTAATAAAAGTCTCTCTCTCTCTCTCTCGAGATTAAAATATATAATAACATGTTTTGAGGGATGCGCATCCCAAATGTAATGGAGCATCGATGATCACAAGTAATGTTTTCGAGATTTAAAATCAGTTTAACTCTTTTGCTAAACGAAGAAACATTTGTGGGTTTCAAAAATGTGTACCAGCTTCCTTACTTGTCTACTGTGCACTGCAATTGTAAATTGCAGCTGGATTGAACCGAGAGACGTCCAGTCATACTGCGACACAACGTTTGAGCTTTCCAAAGTTACCATGATAAATGTTGTCGTCCGTCATTATCCCGCCGAGTGCTTGGACTCGGAAGGATTGAATTTGACATTGTCACAGCAAATTTTTTACTTTGGTAATTTTTAATGAATACTTTTTTTTTGTTCCAGTTTTGGTTTGTACTGGGATGTTACTTTATTTGTATGTATTTCAGGTATGGTGATCATTTTGATTGTGTCCACATTGACAATCATTGGATACACACTCTATTCAGCATGGATGGACTGGAGGAGAATAGAGCAGCCAAGACCTTACAGTCTTCCGGCGGTTGGAATGAGACCCGAAAATATTGGTATGCTGTCTCGACAAACGGCGTTGGTTCCGAGAGAGGCAACGATTCGTGGTCACAATTATTACCATGTCAACTCTGGAGGGATTTTCCCCGTGAGTACACTAACAACAATTCCTGAATCTGACTATTAAATATTGGAATGACAATGTACATGTATGCAGTAGCAAAATTATTATTTTTGACAATGTAATTTAGTTGAATTTGGTACTCGGATTGAGACTTTTTAGCATTAACTGTGTGTATTATTCTGATTACCTATTATTAGAATTGCTTGTGTGTGTGTCATGTTTACTTGCGTCACTTGCTTCAATTCTTACTACAAAAGTTAACAATGATCTGATACCTCATTATTATGAGGTAATCTAAATAGTATAAAAATTGTGAGTACTGATGTACACACTGTAATATAGGAATACAGCATTTTTAATCTTGCAATCTTAAATGACCATTTAAATATGTACAAACTCGTCATGTGCTATTGTTGTATTATGCTCTTAATATTAATATAAATGTGATTGATATAAATTTGATGTTTCAACCTCACCATTGTTATTTTTATTAAGTGGTGTAGTAGACCAAGATCACCTACGGTAAGTTACTTTGTATCAGTGATCATACTGTAGGGTTATATAGTATTATTACAGGGTCCTATGATCAATCCCTGACTGACAGTCGGTCGTCTTGACAACTCGGGCGATGACGAGTTGAGAAGCGACTGTCAGGACGTAGAACCGTCTCCACGTCGTGAAGACTGGAGAGGTATAAAACTGGAATTCAGAGATCAGCGGTGATCTCTTTTTCTATAGTTCATTGTATTGGTAAGGTCTAAGTGTTAGTCCAGTTTAGTATAATAGTTTAGCTAAAAAACAAAAATTAGCTGCCAATAAATACAGTTTGTGGCTTGTCTGGCATTCCGAGTGTATCTACGAAGTTATTTAATCATACAACAGCTACATCTTTTGTAAGAGAAATACACACTCTTACAATACCAATATTATCTTGTTCAAACGAGGAGCTAATATCGGCAAATTTTTTTTACAAACTTTGAATGGGAACGGTGCCATTCTACAACGTGTATAATCTATTTACTCTTTTTCTATCTTTCCCATTGATTTATTTCTTTCCATTGGCAGCATCATATTTATCGTCAGCAATTAACTCAATCCTTTCTGATCAAGTTGAGGACTATTTCACTCACCTTCCCTAGCTCACACACTTTGTTCCCAGATATTTTGTTTGCACTTTTTATATTTCATTCCTTCTCCCTCCGCGTGACCACTTCCTGCCCACACGAGTGAACACTAACTTCACTCCTCTATTCAAACACACAATACACATTGTGTGGAATGAATGCATTGACTTACTGAAACACATTAAACAACTTTATGGTCAGAAAACAATACCCCTTGAAAAATACAGACAAATCTCAAGAGACGATCTGCACACAGACAGTTTAAACAGCCTTCAACCCCAAATGGTGTCAAAGCTTACCTAAAAAAATCAATATGAAATTGAAATGACACGTAAACTCACCTCAACTGTCCACTTTTATTTTGCAACGCAGTGAATAAAATTTATATTTTGTTTATCTGAACTATGCAACAACAAAAAAATTTAAAATGTGCATTAAAAATACTAATTGTGTAAGCTGTACTAGTGATGAATCTTGCTGGTAGTTTGAGTTAACGGTCATGCCACAATTGTGCAGCAGAAGCACCAACTACAGGCATGAAAATGCTCTGAAAAAAATCACGAAGAAACCAGAGGACTGCGAAAAATTTGACTCAACGGCTTTTAATATTAGTAAGTGAAAATTTTACCCCAATTCGTATAGTGCTTGAAGTAATCAAAGACTTTTGAATATTTTTGTAGTCTTCGCAATCATTTTATTTTTCGTTTTTGTTTGCATTATGCTGTACTGTGAGCGGATGGCTAGAACCTCAAGGGGGGTATCTTTCGCCGAACCCCAATGCGTTTCAACCACGCCCCTGATGAGGTCAACCCCACAACGTTGACGGAGACAATAATTTAAGTCAACACAAAGAATTTGGATCTCATGAAACGTGTATTAATTTCTAAATTATTTTTTTGACAAGTTAGCAAAGCAAACGTTGACTGCAGTACTAGGTTTTCGAGCGATACAAAAACTCGGGGTTCACACTATGCATTTTTGAATTTTCAAGGTGGTGAACGTAAGCGTATACGTGTATGCTCAAACAAATCTCGTAGATGGAAGTGAAAATTTTCAAATCCACAACGAGTACTTTTGCTTAATTCCTTTGCGATAACCAGATGCTCTAATTTTACATTACTATCCGATTATCGTCGAGGAATTAAACAACAACCACAACAACTTCCTTCAATATTACTCATATGAACGTTGGTTCTTAGAGTTGAAGGATAGAAATCTGAAACACTTTGTATTTAATTAGTGGAGCAGATTTCTGACTTTTTACCTCTGAGAGAACAAATCAACAAAAATTACCCAAGAATAATGCAACAACGTGTGCACACACACGCACACTTGCCCTCACTGCTTGCATAAACCATAATGCTGTGCATAGTGAATGTAAGTGAATATGCGTGTACTCCAAGACATCAATACTTCTGGACCTCATCATCATCTTGCTTCTGCTTGACGACGACTGCAAAGGAGTCACCAAAGTGACATCATTAGGTTCGTCATTTTCATCGTAGATATTATAATCAACACAGTGTGTGTCAACAAAGTGCATTCTGTGTATACGCACGTTCAGTCTCCCTCACTACTTACATTTTTGTGTTTGTAATAGTGTGTGCTCAAACAACATCAAAACTGAAAGTGCAAGTGTCGTAGCATCCTAGTATATGTTTAATTTATTGATGTAGCCATATGCTGTAATTTGGTATCAGTACTTCGTTATCATCAATGCATTAAGCAAATGCACAACGACAACTGTCCAGGGTTGTTGCTGTTGTTGACTAGGGGTGTGTGAGCGAGTCAGAGAAAAATCCAGCACCATTGTATTTTCGTGTGTTTATAGTGTGTTTGCGAATATAGTTTTTTGATTGTATAATTTTTGCTTCATAACAAAGAGGTCGGCCGACTAGCATGGTCTACCTGCGAACGGCTTTCCCACCACCACTGAAAGTCCCCCAGTAGAGGACAACATGGACGTTGTGGTTCTGGAATCGTTGGAGCCAATCTCATCCGACGAGAGTGAGAATGAGGGCGATCTGAATTCTCCGTCGGTCATCCTCATGCAGGATTCTCTCCCCCCTGCTTTCTCTTGCTTTATTACAGCATAAGAAGAATTATGCATGTATATTAATTATTGCTTTAACAAATGACACCAGTATTGTTATTTGTGTCAGGTTCATTTTTTTGCATGCTTTATCTGATGTTCATGCTGGAAACGAGTTGATGTTTAATCTACATTATTTACAATGGGATTTTTTGTCGGTCACTACATAAATTCCGTTACGATTTTCCAATTTAATGCAATGGCCCTTTCTCTTTGTTTTAAATATACGATGAAATATTTTTGACATACAATTTGACGCAGTCCAGTTCACAAAAGCCCTTGAGAAAGCAAAGGGCAATCAAAACATTGTAAAATATTTTTCTGATTGATTTTGAAAATATTTATTTTACATTCGTTTATCAAAGAATCCATCCACAACAAACGTTGACTCCAGTACTAGGTTTTTCGAGCGATACAAAAACTCGGGGTTTTCTAAATCCCTCAAATATTTTATTGACGCAGAAATTTTGTTATGAGTTTTGCCTAAACATTCAAATGCAGTTTACTCGTAAACAGTAAAAGTCTCCCTGGAGATTAACATATTGAATGACATGTCAATCTCTTCTTTTCATTTCTTGTAAGCGCCGAAACTACATTCAATTTTGGTAATTTTCAAACACTTTTCGTGCGTGTATGTTCTTTTTTCTCATTAACGCTTTTTGTCCTTTAGGCATGACCGTGATTCTGATCGTGTCAGTCGTCATGACGAGTGTAATCATCTGATCCACTTACAGTGTGTGATTAATCTAGTTTTCTTAGAGTATGGAAAACGATATAACCCAACTTCAATTTCTTGCCTACAAAACGTTTTGAGTGAATGTCAAAACGAATTATACACAGTTTCACCGTTGTCACATTAGGGACAACGAGTATTTTGAATCCACAGTCCAGGTGTATCCACCTACTAGACAATACTGCCACTCCCACCAGGCTTTCCCGCAGTTTGTCGACTACAGGTGTACGCAGAAATTTTTGACAACGGTAACGAAGGCACCGTTGTGATTGACTGCGATGTACAGTCCCCAAATTCATCGACGTTCATGTAAACCAAATCCTTTCTATCACTAGCCAAACTTTAAGGGTCCAGTTCGGACAGCTGCTCGATATCCATCCAACTTCAAATGCGACAAAAATTTCTCGCGTGGGCCCCCGAAGAAGTTTATTGTTAGTCAATCGTTGAATACTCGTAAAATTTTTATATTTTTTATCTTATATGCCTGTTTATTGGTGTCTGTATAATGTTTTTAACGTATGTACATTATTTTTTGGTCTATCAGCGGAACCACAGAATGATCGAATAATCAAAAAGAAATTTTTCAAAATTCCAATATTGAGAAAAAAAGCCATAGAGAGTCGATAAAAACGACAAAGTGTGCACCAAGAGTTGTTGGTGAGCACACATGTGTCTTGCTGTCAATGTGTATATTTTAGTAATTTCGTTGTTTTGAGACCTGATTAAATAATTGTATAATTTTTTCCACAGCAGAAATCGACCCGTTAAAACTTCCTGAGACAAGTCAGTCTGTGGATTGGCGAATATGGTTGTGTTTGCATCAGAACCAGGGTTTTTTCCCACCACAAAACAAAATGGAGCTCTCAACACATTTGGTCCCATCTATTGAGTTTCCTATTCTCAAATTGTCCAGATTGAAAAGTATTCTCTTCCAATAGAGGACGCAGATTTTGTGGACGAGGTTGACGTAACGTTGAATTCTATCAATTACTCACCAACCTCGTCACCAGTACATTCTGACGCGACTTGGTAGGACTTGGTGTCTTCTTTTTCACCAAGTAGTCCCACTATTCGGTGGAATTTTTTTATATAATTATTCTGAAATGAGTGGTGTATTAGCCGTCGCAACTATATAAAATTACACAATTTCGACCCATGTACACGGTATCACATGAAACCTTATGAAATGCCCATTTAAATCTATGAATGAAACAATTACATTGCTCTCGACAAGGGTTCTACAAAACCGTTAACGAAAACGTTTGAGAAAAATTTAAATTGCGAGAGATCGTAATCAATCAGGGCATCTGGAATCCCACAGATTTCTCTCACATTCTGGACAATTTTCCCGAATGTCTCAAATCTACAATAGGAAAATCCCGGCTCTATTTAAGTACTGTGGCTTTTAAGTACTACTCAAAAGGGAGTCAAGGGACAGCATTTGTCAGGGTGTCGCGTAGTCAAGTTTTCAAGTAAGAAAATTTTGACTATCACTATAATAACTTGTTTGGGTGATAGCCAAAATGTCATTATTTGAAAAACTTGACTACCCGACACCCTGACAAGTGTTGTCCCTTGATTCCCGTTTGAGTAAGAGGCACAGTAATATTTTATCACTCTTTTAGCAACTAAAGAAATTTATGATTAGGAAATTATTCGAATAAGTTTGATCTTTAAAAACGTGTCTGTACAAACTTGCAAAATGCAAAAATGTTGAAGATTTGTAATCTTATAAGGTCAATTCACACTTAATACTAAATTACTAAATTTATCACTAAACGGGTTAGATTACTTAAAGTAACTTTAGATTGTCACTGTTTTTAAGCGAAGATTATGCATTCCGCATTAATGAAGCGACCAAAATAATACTAAATTAATTAAAACTCCCATCATTCCTTCCATCAGGTATGAGACGTCTGTCAGCCAATTAAATTGGTTCTTGATCCAACTTGATATTGTAAGAATTAGAAGAATTATTTGTAGGCTCAAGGCCAACAGTAGGAATGCACGAGAGCACCATTGGATATCCAATTGTCTTCTCTGTAAAACGCACAAGAATAGAACAGTTAGGGCAAAAATTCAAATGTTGGGAACAAGATATTTATAAGCAAGAAAAATACTATTTTATTAAGTGGGTGTGCACTTACAGTTTTCATAAAGTGGAAAATCCCGGTTGCCAGCAAAATTCTCAGAGTGCGCCATATCACAAGTGTCAAATAAATATGTATGCCTTTAAAAATAAAGGAATGTACTTAAAGACTTCATACACATTCAAAGCAATAATTTTCAAAAAACAGTTTGGAATATTATTTTTCCGGCACACAAAATTTGATTTTTAAAAAACAATTTTTAATTTTTTTGTCGATCAAATTAGTGGCAGACAAATTTTTTGTCCACAAAATTAATTTTCTGGAGCAAAAAATTTTTCTTTTTTCTTAAAATGACTCATTACTTTAATTAAGTTCAAAACATTTTAGCTACTCACATATTTTTTTCTCTAGATAGTCCAAATATATTTTTTTCTAGACAAATATTTTTTACCCAGACATAATCTTCCTTTTTCCAGACAGCTTCAAAAAAAAATGAAAATATTTTTGAACATTCTTTAATTGTAAGTCTATGGGATGGTTTTTATTTAGTCTGAGTTATTTTATTTCTGGGTGAAATATTTGAACTGTCAATGAATCGTTATTACTCCGATGCTCAAAGTTTGAGCTCCCGTAAGCCTGTTCGTTATCCAGTCCCGTCCCGGTCATTGGCATTGACAATGACTCATCGTTAATTGTCTTTTGCTGATGATTGTTTATAAAAATGATCAGAAGTTACAATTGATGTAAGTATAATTTACCGCTAGTTCGGCAAATCTGTAAATTCGATTTACCGAAATGGAGATCTCTAGCACTGACCACTTACCCCCTGAATGGAATCCGACGGTAAGTGGATAATGTCACTACCGAAATATTCCTTAGAGCCCAGTTTTAGTATCCGAATAATAACGATTCATTGAAGGTTCAAATATTTCACCCAGAAATTACTCGTCGTTGGAACAACTCAGACTAAATAAAAACCATCCCATAGATTTACAGTTAAAGAATCTTCAAAAATATTTTCAATTTTTTCTGAAACTGTCTGGAAAAAGGAAGATTATGTCTGGGTAAAAAATATTTGTAAAGTGAATTGTAACCAAATTAAAACTTGCCTTGATGACGAAACCGAACCAAACGAAGACTGGAAAGAGAATCAATTTGATTTCGACAACTGCCAATAGCGTCAATGAGAATTTGGGAAAATGTATAAATTAAAATTTCAGTTTCAAAATGAAAATTTAGTTGTAATTATCAATTGAAATTAGCTTCAAAAGATTATGAAAAATTAAATTAATTGGTAGACTTGTTTCATTATTAATGACGTCACCTATGCCGCTTATAGATTGAATGGCAAGTTCCATACAGGCTGCTCTTGTTACTGTCACAATCAGCTTTTAATGGAAAATATCAATTTCAATAAACAAATTAATTTTGTGCTCACTTCAAACTGTGACTGTATAAGAAATGAAAACAAAGTTTACAGGCTCATTTAGTCGATTGAATCGATATGAAAAATCCGAGTGAAGTGAATGTGAAAACAAATTTTCCTTTGGAAACAACGAAAACAATCGTCGAAAAATTTCACTTCGCTCCGACTTTAAATAGGCTCTAAATGAGAATAATAGATTGATTTGCATTAAAAAATTATTTCCTGCCATTTGTCAATTTCTTTATTGACAAATGAAATAGTAAATTAAAATTAAAATCAATAAACCAACTCTATTTGAATTAGAATTCAAGTTGAACAAAATTTTACGCCTTTTGAATAAATTGTAAAATTTTGTAAAATAAACAATTATTACCGTTTCCGGGCAAAGGATCAAGGAAAAGGCGTCCTCGATTTCCATTCTGTATTGAATTATGGATTTTGTTGTTGACATTTTTGAGTTTTTGTTTTTTGAACATAATTTAAAATGAATCTTATTCAAAATCCAAATCTTGACTCACTTTCAATTAATTAGTTGACTCCATGACCGCCTGCTGAACAATTGAATGACAGAGGACAGAGAACAAAAATAAAATTTCCTCAACTCTGAACTCAACTGATGATGAAAGGTCGTTTTTAAATTAATTGTGAATCTAAAAAAGTTGGAGTGTTGAAAGTTGTAAAACTTAAATTGCAAATAGTTGATAGTTGATAGTTCAAGTCAGACGATTTGAAAATTTGACTCAAGTGGTACAGGCCAAATTAAGGGAGAAATTAAAATTTAAATTAAAGTTGAAATTGAAATAAAAGAGTAAAATGGCCGTTCAGCAAATAGAAATACGAAGTGCGCAATGGCGTTGCTACCAACGCTTTGAGTCGATAGAGCCAGCTGCACGGCCAAACAAAGAGGTTCCCTTATCTAAGATTTGAAAATCTGTCAATAGCAAGTAAGTGGGGCGAGGGAGTTAAAAAAGGATCAAAGGGAAAACGTCAGCTACAGGAACAGGCACAATCTAACCCCAGCCATCAACGAATGTTGTGCAAAAAAAAGAAAAGAATTCCAAGCCCTCCAAAGGATGTCCCCAACCTCATGCCATCATGCAGCTGCTACTGATGTGACAATTGTCCATATAGTCA
>JAQHQX010000945.1:0-10389 GCA_034694425.1 Arrhopalites sp. Gr-Col-00791 | reverse complement strand
GACCGAAGTGGTCATCGGACATCATGAATAATCTCTTTCCTTCGGAATCGACCATGTAGGGCATGCCAAGGAGTTGCACGGCAGATTCGGGTCCCACGCAAACAGCATCTTTTTCGAAAATGGTCTGGTAGCACTAAGAATTTAAATTTTATTTACTTTTTCAAATCGCTTTCTAAATTGTTGCATTCTATTTTATATTTTCATACTGGCAGAATTGTGTGGACAATGTCCAATCAGAAATTGTAAGACCATAAATATATTTACAATTTGAGGGCAATGAGCAAGGGAAAATGAACTAGGGCAAATTTTATTGAAAATGGCAACAAAATTTAGTGAAACTAAGTTAAAAATTTTGAAATGATCCGTATCGAACGTACATCTTTATCGAAGAAATTGTACTTTATAGCCTTTTCTCTCAACGCTGTTCCAAAAGGATCATCTGGAGGATAATTGAAAGCTTTGTCAAGTATTCCCTCATACAAAATAATCCCAATCTCGAAGTTCGAAGCCAAAAGTTCCATCACGTTTCGAGGAGGATAAACCAACTTTGGTGCGACGACCATTTCCACCACCTTGGACTTGTAGAAACAGGACATGACGATCATTGATAAGAGCCAAATCCCAAGTAACCATCGACCCACACCGATCCGCAGCTTCTTCGAGAAGTCTTCTCCCGTCCATCCGTTCTCATCAAGCATTGGCTTCAAGATGGCCAAGAGGGTCCAAAATCTTTTGTTTGCAAGTCTGCTTGTATGATTTTTGTGTGAATGGTTTTCCAGAAGGTCATTGAGGTGGAAGGTGATTTGGAGTGTCAGAAGCATAAAGATAACGGATAGTCCCAGTGCTCTCCACAAGGGCCTAGAAAAAGGTGATTTGAGGATACTCATCGAAGTGTAATCGAATTTACTTGGTAGCCTAGAAAAAAACGTGACAAAATCGTAATGTGCTGGGGTGGACATGAATATAAGTTGAAGTTTGTCGTGATTCGGCTTCATGATATGAGAGAGCACCACATGACCTTCGATGAGAGGCTGAGTAAACCCGTCCCAAGTCCCATCATCTGGATCAGGATCGTCGTTTGGGAAATCCATAGTCTTTTCCACTGTTAAGGTTGCATTAGCAAAGGATGCAGTTTCGTAATGAATTGACATGAGGTAACCGAGACCACGTCCTGTCAGCTGGAAATGATCGAAATCTTCGGTGCAGACAGCACAAGCTATTAAAAGCATCGGATCCTTATCCCAGTTCAAGCGTTCCAGTTTTGATCTGGGTGAAAGCCATAGTGATGACTTTAAGCTACATGATCCCTCTTGATTTGTTCCAACGGTTTTCTGAAATAAAAGAGGCAATCGTTTGAAAACTGCATTCGCTAATTTGGTTGACGGCTGTCGCATTGCGATAGCGAATTCGGTCTTATTTGGGGTCGCATGTCGGATCGATGTTACGACGATGACCTTCTGCATCATTTTAATCGAATTAAGAATGCAGTTGAAAGATGGTGCACTGGTGGTTAATGAATACAGGTCGATGTCTTTATGAGCAGAATTAGTCTCAAACCAAATTGGTGGATCAGTCGTAGGGGAAAGAAAAATGAAAAGTGTTCTTGTTGGTTCAACCACTGGAATTAATCGACTGATTGGAAAACAAGTTGAAGAGTTGGCGAATTCATTTTCGATGTTTGAAGTTTTATTGACTTTGATTGAAAATCGCTCTAAGGAAGTTAGAACAATGGAACAAGAAGGCTGGGTTGAAAATGTCCATGATTTGATTTGGCTAAAAAATTCATCTTCTTTATTCAGAGATGAATTGGAAATGATGTAGGTGACTAATCGATCACTTTGGACATTTCCTGACAGATCTTGATTAAAGTTCACATTGTCCAGATGAACTAGTTTGTTGTTGATGTAACCATAATCGAGCACGTTCATCCACATTTTCAATCGTTGATTTAGAAATGGCGTAGAAGGTGTAGTTGTAGCCTTTTCGACGTGAAGGTTCAAGTTATTTACGGTTACAATCAGCTTGTAGCAGCTGTTAAAACCATTTATATTGTTTTGTAAGAACTCTTGTCTCAATATTTGTAAAACGTGGATGAAGGATTCCAGTTCATTTTCTGAACTCTCTAACTTCATTCTAAAATTTCTGCTCACTGATGTCATCTGTGTATGTCTTAGTGAAATAATAATTAACAAAGCGACAATGGTAAAGTTTTTAAACGTCATTTTCATCTCAAGGAACTTTAATTCGTCGTAAAAGGAGTTCGATGCATCTCGAAGAAGATTTGATGTGAACTGGAAATATCTTTTGTGTACAGTTACAAGATTCAACTAGAAGATTGTGTCAGAGTTACTCATGGATAAGGATCTAAACTTTCTGAATATATAATTGAGGTTCTCTTAACCTTGAAACTTAACAAGTTCACTTTGTTAGCATCTTTGTCTGTTGCAGACCCAACGATTTTGGATCAATTCTTTCAATTCTTGTCGAATCACGAATCAAGTTGACTCTTGGTGAATACAAAATAAAAGTTGGGGATTCTGAATGGATCCTGAACTCACATTTGAGAACTGACTGTACATGATGTAGCACGACAAGGTTCACGTTGTGTCTGTTCGGGTGGTGCCAACATTTTGATGATTTATAAAATTGTATTCTGTTTGTAGAAGGTTGTGTTAAACCATCAACCAGAATTGAAATTTCATAGTGCTGCTGGGCACATGCATCAATATTTGGAGGTGTGGTTGACATACGAAACGTTGTAATGAATGAGCTTTCATAATTCATCAAAAAATAGTTGACAATCCGGGTTAAAGTTTTTGACATTTGGTTGAACGTAATAACGATGAAGGTGTATCCAATGACATTTGAAATTTTGTTCAAGTGGCTGTTTTTGTCCCAAATACTTCTTTCTGACACCAAAATTTGAAAATAAATTAAAGCCAAGGCTTTGACTTCTAATGAAAGTTGAAATAACCCAAATGTTTGGGAAATTGTGGACTTTCGATTCATGTGACGATTTCAATAGGAAACTTCGCTTCCCTAAAAAATTTGTGAAAATACTGGGTACAATTTAGAAGGGCTACGCACACCCAAAAAAAGCAACGTGCAACTAAATTTTACACGGCTAAACCTTAAAACATGCCCTGTTGTCGGACGATAGGTAGTTTGAGTGTATTAAGGAAAAGAAACTAGCCCACACTTTGTGTTCCAAAGGTCAGAGTCAGAACGACATATAATTTATTATTTTTGGTCCCCAAATTGTGGGTGTTTTATTGTTGATTTTTATGTTGGGTGTTCTTCATGATAATCGCGTTGCAAAAATGATCGGTTGTTGGAAATAGCAATTAATTGTTGTTAGTACAAATCCATGGCGTAGTTCACAAGCTCAATTAATGATCACTTTGGTACAATTTTTTTCTACACTTTGGACTGTGATCTGTGTCTACAGTCGAAGACGTCATTCTTTGCAGAAGAATTTTCCAGAATTAAATTGTTATCCGGGCTCCACTTCGTTTGTAATTGATTTCAGATTTCGGCCTCCTGGCCAAAATGGTGGTCAGCCAGCCGGTTTCGACAGGCTTTTAGCCACCCCATTTGTTGGCCAGCCAAAACTAAAAGTGGCCAAACTGAAATTTTGGGCATGTTAGTGATTGGATGCAAGACACACGACCCTGTTATTTTGGCACCACAATATGTACGAACTATATTTTGGGTCTTACCGAAATCCACCCCACAAATAATAACTGTTACGAGGTAATTGCAGCGATTCGAGAGATTGTGTCAGATATTCTTTATTTTATTTTGACCACTTTGACTGGCCTGTTTTGGCCACTATTGGCCGGCTGACCTACTAGAATATTGTTTTGGCCGGTAAAAAGCGATCCTTGATTGATTTTCTGTGTTCCACTTGAACTTTTCGCTAGATTTGATGATTGATCGGGCCCATTTACAAGTAAGTCCAATAGTTTACTGTTTGACTTGTGTGTCACCAGACTAATTGATTACCGTATTTTGTCCAATGGTAGACCCTCTCTAGAGTGCATTTCATTGACCAAAAATCAAATGAGTGTGGAATGATCGGATTGAGAACATCACTCACATTTAAATGAAAACTGAAATTTGAAATTCTAGTCAACTTCCTACCAATAGAAAACAGGATTTAGTCCACTATCAGACCCTCGACTCCCATTTCAGGAAATACGGTAAATGGCATTGAGTTCTATGTAAACGAGTATAAAGTCCACTTGGATTTTGTATCTTGTTTTACAAAGTTCACTTTTAACCATTTTTTGATTGACTGAACCAAATATAAAGATTTTTGACTGCATCTTTCTAGTTCAATGCAGTGACCGGCTAAATTAACATCCCCACTTAAATTTCTTGTAATTGAGAAGACTACAGTTTAATATAAGTTTCAATTTCAATTTTCAAAATCATTTAAAATAGTCATGTCTCTTTTGAAAAAAATTGTCCCTGACGCCACTCTCCTGTTACTCTTTTGCATATTTGTATTTTCATCTGCTCAAGGGATTTTCCGAAACCCGATTCACATCTACGATCCAACTGATGGCTGTGCAGACCCCTACATTTACCTTCACACAGACAATTTTTACTACTGGGCTCGATGTGGTCCCAACCGAACGATTGTTTTACTTAAAAGTCAGGACCTCACTAACTTTGATAGCGAGGTCCTTCAGCGAACGATTTTTGAATCTCCCGACGGCACCCCGATAATTGAAACGGAAATCCATTTCATTGGACACAAATGGTATATTTACTTTGCCATGCAATTTCAAGGCGATGTCAGCAAAACAGAAAACTTTGTTCTTGAATCGGCCGAAGCTTTTGGTCCCTACAATGTTCCCATCAGGTGAGCCGATCCTGAATTACCATCGATCATGAAATGGTACCGAGCTATTGTCAAAAAAATGGTTAATCAAATTTTTATTCAAACAGATTAGGAACAGGCGACATGCCCCCATATTCCATCCACGGAACCGTCCTGCAGCATAACAATGGACAGCTCTACTTTTTATGGGCTGGGCGACAAAATGTTTCGAGTCAAAATGAGACAATTTTTGGACTTTACATAGCACAAATGGCATCCCCTACAAAACTAGTTGGTCAGTATGTGTTGCTAAGGAAACCCACAAGCCATTGGGAAATTGGGGGAATATTGGAGTCACCTCAGATCATCCCGATGCCAGCTGGATCTTCACGTATTTGTTTAGCCTATTCAGAATACATCAATTCCAATGCCGGAGTACTTTGTATCGAAGACTGGAAACATCCTCTGGTGGCTGAGAATTGGATTCTATTAAAGGATGAGTCTTCTTTTTCGAGCAATGAAATCGAAAATGTCTTTCTCAGCCAAGCGGGCAAAGTATCTTTTACGACGTCACCTGGTAAGCACATTTATATTCAGAGAACAATTTTAGTAAATCAGTCAGACGCATCGGTCAAATAGAAAGGATGGGGGGGGGCACCAACTTGTCCCATCTTAAATCAATTAGAGTGTCGCACATTCAACCCATTCAATCTTCACGTAGGCTTGAATGTTCATCAAATTGCATCACATTTTACCGACCAGTGGGGTCGTAGATATTTCCCCCTAAATCAGTTTAGATGAAGGCTGTGGCTTTATTTTTTCGAAATATTTTCGCTTTATAATTGAACTTAAAATGTTTTTTAATTGCAAAATTTATATTCTGATTATCAAATGAGTAGATCGAACGGAGTCGTGGGTTGTTTACAAGGCTTTTGATGAACTTGGGAAACTTTCCATACGAATTGAGCGGCATGGATGGAGCGATGGGTATCCCATCTTGCCTCGACCGACTGGATTACAGTGGGATTTGTCAAAACCGAGCAATCGGACTTTTGAAATTCCCTCCAAACCCTGATGTATTTCAGTAAAAATATCGTAATTGACATGAACATTTCGTTGACTCGTTTACGATTTTACATATATTGCTCAAAAAATTGTTTCTCAAAAGAATAAAATCAATTTCCAAAATGACAAATTCTATTGCCGAAAAGATTAATTTTAAGAAAAATAAAGTCTCATTTTAAGATGTATACCTTTACAAAATTAGATATTACATGTGACATTGGTAACCAATGTAATTAGTCCTACTAATTACATTTATTGTTTTACTGCAGTTGTGAATAAGTGTCACTTCCATTCTGTACGATTCTGTACCAGAGCAAATGATTTAGTTGTTCCATGTGTCAATTCTTATACAACTAGAAGACATCTGAAATATTATTATTATTATTACATATAAGCAAGGTTGGCTGCCCATTTTGCCCAGGGTTTTTTGGGTAGTGGGTTTTTTAGGGTTTGTCCAAAACGCATTTTCAGCGAGTTGGGTTTTATGGGTAAAATGAAAAAACCCTTTTTGTAAAAATTCATGTATTGCAGCGCTCGTCCCCGTTTGCATGCAATTTAGAAAAGAAGTATTCTATATCATGATTAATTGACAATTTAATTATTGGGCTTATAAAATTTTCGATTCTCAGTCGAAAATGAATGGGAAATGGGAGGAATACTTAGAAAAAAAAGCACGATTTCTAGGTGTAAAATGTATACTAGAAACTATTTCTTTGAACTCAAAATCAACATTTTTTTACTGATTTTTTATTATCGTTTTGACACATATCGTCGCATTTTTTGTCACAGTCTAACCATCCCCCCTGGTCACATTGTGTCACAAATTTCGTAGACTCCCCAACAGCGTTACGTAATAAAAGTCTGCCGCCTAACGGATTAAAAGGTATAAGTTCGCTCATTTATTCATTTTAGTTCAGTGTGAGTCGTCAAGACTGATGGGTACAAATTTAGATGTGACTTGATTTGAAGCAAACTCTCTTCGCGTATCGACAGTGTACATACACTAGGAGATTCTTGTGACATTGAGAAATTAATTAATCTTCGATTTGCCACGACACCATTCTAAATGTACTTTCGCATGACTAATTCTCACACTAGTCTACTCTGTATAATTTCATTGAAGGTATAATTGGGTTAAAGTAAATCTTCTAATTTAATAACTACAATCAAAAGGTTTTGACAAAAAATTGAATTTCTTGAATATTGAGGTTTTGCATGACAATTTCTTTTATCCCTTTCGTCGATGGTTCCTCCTTGAAGAAGATTTAATGACCTGGATCTCCTGACCATGACCTATCCGTGTACGATCTTTATGCCTATTTGAATTTTCTTCACCGTTTAGATCCTGATGCGTTGAAAAAGTTTGAAATGCTCTCTGGAGTTCATCGTTGACATCAACATGGCAAGGATTCCTGGCACCTACACTGACTCCTCTTTTCCTTCTGTGACATCCAGCGCCACCTGGACCCGATGCCGACGACATGGAACTTGCGATATTCGAATGTTGAGGTGTGAACGAGTAAGAAATTTTAAGGGTAGATACACCAGGAATAGAGGTGAACCTAGTTGGCGTTCCACTATTCAAATTATTGATTTTGTTTGAAGTTGATTTGTCTGCCGCATCGGCTAAGGATTTTCCATAATGTACTGGGAAATGCCATTCTAGAGTATGATATTGACTGTTTGTGTTGGCATCAGTGTAAGTTCCAATGAAAGGTTGAGCAGCAATTTTCTCATTTTTGGTAGACATTTGAACTGTAAATTCTCCATTCCCATTGAATATTCTTGTTCCCTGAGGATTTATGGTCCAACCCGATTGTTTAAATTGAAATACTTTTGCTTCACCCAATTTGTAATCCAATTGCTGGAAGGACTTTATGTTGTTAGTTTGAGGATTCCATTCTATTTTTGACAGACCTTCATAAACAATGTCTGACTTTTTACTTTGACTCCAAGTAAGTGGTCTTGTTTGAATTTCCGCACCATTTTGCCCCATTTTCTTGAATTCTGCTATTCCTTCCTATGCAAACATCATATAAAGTTACAAGGGAACTTACAAGTCGATCGTAATTTTGAAACACAGAAAACCCTTCATTACTAAAACAGTGGACAAAATTTTGGTCTATTCTTATTCAACTGGATGTTGAAATATCATAAAATGGTTAAAACATCACCTGAGAAATGATCTCTCTCTTGTACTGCTTGTAAGTTGGATGTTGATGTTCTTGATTTGAATTTCCCTGTTTCCTAACATCCTTAAATAATTCGTCCATTTTATTCTCCGAATTTTCCAAAGTGAATTCATCGATATTAAAAACAGAATTTTGTTCTCTCTCCTGTAATCGACTCACTTTTGTCTTCAGCTCACCCAACATTCGATCCATCTGCTTGGAAATGGGTGGATCACTTATCAGCATAGAATTGAAATGTTTGTCCATGAAGGAATCTGGTCGATGTATAATATTCGAAGGTAAAACTGTCCAAGTGTGTTTCACTTGAGTCCTCAAATGTGTCTTTCTGATTAGAGTAAAAGGACCTGCCTGTCTCCTGTTGTCTTTACTCAGATCGTGTGTCGGACTAGACCAATTTTCAATCAATTCTATACTTTTGCCATCATGACTGACTTGTAGAACAGAATTGGAATTTGGATCCACATTAAATATTGGACCGTTGTCAGTGTTGATGACACCATTTATCACCCCACAAAATGATACGAAGAAAAATAATGAAATTATTTTAAATTTCATTTTGAATAGTCTTGAACCGATTGCTTCCGTTTGACACTAACTATGGAATTAGTAGTTCAATGGCAGGTCCGTTTACATTTATATGTAAGTCAATCAGACCATGTCTCATGATCTAGTATGTTATTTCCAAAAGGAGATTGTGCTAAACCTTATGCAGAGTATTCTTTTGAAATGAGTTGAATAAAATTTGATTTGTCGCTAAAAATGGATTGAAAAACGGAGGTGATATCCCATTTCAAATTACTGATGGACTTTGAAATGCAAATCATAAGTTGATGGGCAGACAATTTTATGTCACATAAATTAAAAGGATGAGGGGCAGAGAGCAACACAATTTTTTATGAGAAGAAAATTATTCGTCATGATAAACAACTTGAACGCAAAACATGTTTGTGTGAACGAACCAACATGCGGTTGATCAAATGATATCCGCGAATTCGAATTGAAATAAAAATTTACAAATCGTATGCACCACAATCTCATGATGATTAGGATTATTTCGCAGTAGCTGATGCAACACCAATATGATTCATCTGCACAGATGGTCATGTTCTGAACAAATCATTGAATATTACAGCTTATTTTTTATTCTCCAATTCTGAGGAGATGATCTCACTCGAAGGGATCTCATTCAAAAAAGATGATGGTTGCAACTAGGTCATGGGATAAATATAGACAGTCGATTCTGACAGTAGTAGATAAATATATAATAAATCAAGGCATTCGTTCGCTTGTCAAATGTCCAAGACGAAATTTACGTCCAAAAGACGTCTTAAATTGTCTTAATGACGACTCGTCATTGACTAGTTGTCCTAACTGGGTAATGAAATGCAAGAAGATGTTGTGATAAAATTAACTAGAATTTATCACTTGTAACCTCTAATAAATTCATGCGCATATTTGGCTTTGATGCAAACAAGTTGCCTTCAAAAACTGTATCCACCATCTGCCACTACTTTTATTTTATCCCTCAGAAGCTTTCCAACAATTTTTAGTCGCCGTCCCTTTTGATCCGTTTTAACCGTTAAAAGCTACTATTTTATATTTTTGGTGAGTTCAGTAATTCGTTTATTTCATTTTGTTAATAGACTTCGCAAATTGAATATTTTCCCCCAAAATCTTAGTTCATTATATTTTTAAATTTGTACTAAGACCATTTTGTGAAAATATCTAATTAATTTTTATTCGGTCATTTTATATTTCGCCTTAGGGTTTTTAGATCTTTTTAAAGCACTAAGCTTGTACCTTTTTTTATTCCAAATATTTGGAATGTCCAATGTCATTCAAATTAATTTAAAATATTGACAAACTATTTAAATGTTATTTTCAGTTTTAAAGGGAGACTCATTTACGAGGACGAATTGAAAATGATCAAGTTGACCTCAAAGTCTTTACACTTGTTCAGCATAGTCCTTTTGACGATCTTGATTCAACATCAAGTTCAAGTGGAAGCGTGTTCAAGATGTGCACCAGAAAGAAGTTTCGGCAGTCGGTCATCCCTAAGTTTCATGAAAGCCGATGATTTCCCTCCCCTTCAATTTGCTAAAATGGCTGTAGATGGTAGCGAAGTAGAAAAAAAGATTCTTGAAGCAGAAAAGAGTAATGAATTTTCAGAGATAATGTCAAGAATAATAAATATTCTCTCTGCTGCGTCAGATATTTCAGATGTCGGATGGCAACTTTTTGAACCACTTTTTATAAAATTTCAAGATTTGACTGATTTAAAAATTGAACGTTTTGCTCAGCAAG
>JAQHQX010000944.1:0-10392 GCA_034694425.1 Arrhopalites sp. Gr-Col-00791 | reverse complement strand
TCATACTCATACTATACTCTGCATTTGTGTGTTTATGTAGACTGTGCAAGAAATGATACTAAAATGAAAAGAGTCTCTATGGAATAGAGTCTATAAAATTTTATACCATAAATTGTATGTGTGGTTGATAGTTTAAGTTTACATTGTTCATTTTAAAATTGTATTTGGTGTGATACACACAAGAGACAACAAGACAGGCACACACACTCAGAGAGATCCAAGTCTGTTTTATTCAAGTACCGTTTCATCTCGTTGAGAAGTTTTCGGGTTAGTAAACGGTGTATTTCTACTCAGAAAAATAGTGTAATATTTAATATACATGGCAGAAATGTATGTATAGCAAAACAATTCAGAAATTTCATTGTTTCGCAACATAAACATATTTTTGCATTTTATTTTCTGCACATTTTTATCTACTTTTTTTTATGTACATAATTTAACTTGAAAGATAATATATGTGAGTTTGCAGTGAAATCCTCTCAATCTCAATCACACACACAAGCACAAGCACACAAGTAAGTTGTGTTGTTGCCGTGTCTCTTTTTCTTCCGTCTTTTTCTGCAAAGATCGTGAGTCTACATACACTAGACTGTAGAATGATAGAGTATGGTGTGTACATTGTACATCTGCATCTGCATTATATTTTTGATATAAAATGCACAAAGAATTATAAAGAATATACATAAAATACAGAGAGACTTTTCTAGAGAGTGAGCGACCAAGTGTAACTTTATATCGTGTTGTTCACGAATGATGATGATGGCGATGATAATGTGTGGGGAGTGAATGTGTTCAATGTTGACGGACTTTGCACATTTCCCTATTCTTCTCCTCATCCTCATCTTCATCTTGACAATTACTACATAAGCTGTATATTGTACAGTTTGTACCTGTGAGCTACCAGAACATCAAATCATTGAGAGAAGAGGAGAAGCTTTTCAAGAATGAATACATTGTACACACCATATACATATATGATTGGGTGGTTTGCAAAAAAGGTACAAAACCACCCTGTTGACAATCTCTGTGTGATGTTCTGATGACTTGATGACTGCTCAGAGAAGAGGAGAGTTGAAAAGTATAGAGGAAGTTGGTGTGTGTGTGTTTTGTGCTTTTTGTAATCATTTTACCTATATGGAATATTGCATACACGAAATACTTGTACAAAGAGGGATGGAGTTTTTCTTTAAACTTTTGTGGCTCTCGCACCTTCAACCTCAAACTCATATAAGAATTGCCTTGTAGTAACAAAAAAAATTCTCATCATCATTGCATGCTTGCAGGATAAAACTTGTATGAAACTCTTTTCTTTCTGTTCTCTTCTGTTGTGTATGCATGTTTGTATGCTGCACATTGTATTTCTAGACAAGTTTGTACAAATAAAGAATAATTTTATTTGTACATTTTAATAGTGAATCCCAGTTCTAGTTCTAAGTTCTATATATCACATCTTATCGTGTAGGAATTTCAAAATGGAATTTTTGATATAGACAAATACAAATTGTAGATCGTACTTAGTGCCGACTACAATATTACAAGTTGGTATTTAGTGTATGTGAATATGTACTCTATACAAATATATTGTACAAGTAAGCAAGTGTATAGCCCAAGAGGCAAAGACCGTAATGATACTAGACACAAACACACACAAACATTCAGAGAACTAGAAAAAGTTTACACTGTGGCTTACCTTATAATGTACATTTACTATTTACGAGTACACACACACATACTTGTATATGAACAGGTATTACATTTCTCCTTCATATGATTGGAAGGAAAGGGATGAAAAAATTTACATAAGATTGTGCTATATGTTTTCCATCATGTTTTCCTATAGCTACTAATGGCCGTAATTTGACTCACGGACAGACTGGATTCACTTGCTCTTGACTCCTTCTCCTTTACTTCTCCTTCTTGTTGCTGCATCTCTTTGAGATTGAGAAGTTGTAACTTGTACATTTCATTCTCATTCTGTTCTATTCTGTTGATGCAGTCTGAGGAGATGGAGATGAAGATGAGTACAGCGTAAAGACGACCATTGAGAGAGTGTGAGAAGAGAGGACGTTCAATTTTGTAGTTCAGAATTGTTTCGTTGAAAAACAATTGTTGGTATGCAATCATACCCATAACACACGCATACAATGACTGCAGGTATGTAACAATATGTATAGTGTACATACATATATTGTGTGTGGCATATCCAAAGTACATGTTTTTCGCTCCAAATTTTATATTTGAGTTGATATGTTGAAAAAGTACAGAAGAAACTGCATATAAGTAAGACACATCCCATGATGACATAGAATCGAGTAGTGTAGAAGAGTAAAGGAGGAGGAGGAAGGAGAAGGGAGGTAGAGGACACAGAGAGAAGCAAGGAGAATAAGTTGAGTCTTATACTATCTGAGTCAGCCATGCACAGATTAGAGAGATATGCGTTCTTTGGAACGCCGAATCTCACATCAACTCCTTCATTTTATAGTGAGAGCAACAGCACACACACACACACTCATTTAGGTATATATATCGCATCCTTATGAGATAACTCAACTACCTCTTTTGCCATTTCCCATTGAATTACATGTAGATTTACTATCAAAAAGAGTTTTCCATTGTATATCAGCAGTGCTGGATGGAAAAGGTCTGAAAATGAAGCACTGCTTGATATTTAAATGATAGCAAAAAATTCACAAGATTGTCCTCTCTTCTCTTCTCCTATTTGAAGATTTGAAGATATTATACAAATCTATATATTTTTTTCCTTGGAGATGTAGATGTGTCACTAAATTCATTACGTACATTTGCAAGTACGATTTTGTAAAAATGTTCATTTAATTATGTA
Organism: Arrhopalites sp. Gr-Col-00791; assembly: GCA_034694425.1. Lineage (NCBI taxonomy): Eukaryota > Metazoa > Arthropoda > Collembola > Symphypleona > Arrhopalitidae > Arrhopalites > Arrhopalites sp. Gr-Col-00791. The sequence goes on along the minus strand of JAQHQX010000944.1, from coordinate 7,550 downwards.
CCTTATGAAAATTACATTAACAATGTACAATTTTCAATTATGACTCCTGTCCCCTTCAACAATCAACTCATGACAGTATGACAATAAAAAGGCTTTCAATATTTTGCAAGAAATTAGTGACACGATATACAAATTAAAAATAATTTTGTTTCGAATAGATTTTATTTAAACAAGTTTGAAACTAGTCAACATGGTGACAGTAGACTCTTGTGAAATTTGAAATTGAGAGAGAAGCAACAAGATAGTTGACGTCATTAGAATAGAAGGTAAAATTTATGAGAGTCAAGTCGGCTTGTTCATGCTTCCAACATCAAATGTGGAATGCTGGACAGAGGATTGTAGAATCAGAATCAGATGACAATCTCGTGTACACAGAGTCAACTGTGGCCAAGGTAGAGCGAGATAGAAATTTTTTTTTATGTTTTATGTACCATGTACATACAAATGTATGTGTAAGTGTACATGATTGAGACGGAAAGATTTACCACAAATATAGGAACAAATACGAGATGTATCACTTGGGCACTTGTCTAAGTGTGTGTCTCTGCTTATGTGTGGATGTTTGTAGAAAATATTGAGTCTTGACGATATGTTTGTGTTTCTACTTTGCCCTTCTCATGTCTTTCTTTCTGTTGCAATGAATCTTCTTGTTCTCTTGTTCTTGTTGTTGTCATCTAAAACTTTTTCTTCTTCTTGATGTTGATTTCTTGGTTGTCTTTTTCTTGAAGAGTCAAATAAATGTTTTGGTATTTGGTGTTTGGACTTGGGAGAGACTTTGGAAGGTGAGGTTGTCCATAAGAGGAGAGAATAAAGATTAATATATTATATTTCCCCTTTATAATGGAATATTTCGAGTGGTGAGTGTGTGAGTACACACTCCACACATACACATACAACTACTACTACAACTACATTAGTTATTATTTAAAGTGAACTAGTCAAAGTATATCTGTACATATACAAATGTGGGGTTTACATTTGTAGAGTGAAACGGATAGAGATGGATTTGGAGATGTGTAGATTCAGATAGGTTTGCCTTTGCACATGGAGAAGGAATATAGATACAGATACAGATATAGTAAGTTGGATGCATTCGCTCTTCAAAGATGTGATATGAGCATCATGATGATGCTTCTTAACTCCACCTCCACTTGTCTGTCTCATCATGATGATTTGTACTACACTTGATGTGTATACTGTGCTCCATGGAGAAGAGTTTTGATACTGATGAATCTCCTGGGATGTGCTATGAGAGAACTATCCGAAGCACCTACACTTATAATAATACTAATCATAATAATACACTATAAAGATGTAGAAATATCAACCCTGAGCTTGAGCTACCATCCACCATCTACTATATACTGTACGAGCACACCATGTCTCTATATGACAAAACACAATATGAAGAGTTTAAAGTTATATGTGGAGAAGAGCCAACAACTAACAACCAAAGAACCAACATCAAACAGCCAACATAATTTTTAGTATGTTAGAGCAAACATTTTGAGATAGATACAACAAATCAAGTCAAGTGGATGCCTACACGTTTATTACTCTACATTATATTGTACACGTATAAAAATAATTTTTTTTTATATAAATGCTTCCCTCATCATGATCCGCTGGGATGTTACAGACACTTTTTTAAATTGTCCTTTGGTATAAATGATACACTTAATATAGACACATGTGAGGTATCTCTGTCATGACTTTCCTAGTCAAAGTAAAATCTTGTATATGTAAGACAGAGGTTGGCATGAGCTGAAGAGATGACGAGCAGAGAATCGTAGATTATTTGAACAAGTCTGTTGCATACATTTGGTCTTTGATATTGGAAGGTAAAAGTAGTAGAGATAAGATGAGATGAGATACATGAAGAATGGACAGATTTAACTGGAAACTAAAGAGTTTTATTAGCTCTATTATATATGTCAATAGTGTTCCATAACAGAATTTGTAGTAAGAGTATGTGGACTTGATTTCATGTATACGCATTATATGCACATTGTATGTAGGACTTTGTGTGTGTGTATCTAAAAGGATTGAGTTGAGGTGTTAGATACAAGTATGAGAATATGAGAAAGTACTACAGGTACAGTGTGTGGGAGGAGGGGGATTGGGATTTCAATGTGATGATTAGTATTAGTATGAGAAGAGGATAACTCCAGGGTAATGGGTTATGTGAATGTGAATACTTTGGGTTTTAGGGAGTCACAATGAGAATGGGAAGGTAAGAAGGCAAGTTTGAGGGAATCAAGCCGCCACTTGGTTTTTAGTTTTGTCATAGAGTTATAGAAAACTCTTATAGAAAATGATGGTGCTAAGATTCTATATTAATATTCACTATTCTATTCTCTATAAAGAAGAGAATCATGAGCATCAGCATAAGAGTATGTATAGGGCCTTGCCCATGGTTCATGTCTTCTCTCTTCCTTTAAACTATTGACTAGAGAAAGACAGAGAGAGAGTTGACTAAAAAGAACTTTAGACTTGTTATAACAAGGCTAGAGACCAAGAAAACACATGCACACACACACACACAAAGATAGAGTGAGATGCAGAATAGGATATTTATATCAGTGTAAAAGTACCAGGATCGTCAGTTAAACTTGGTAGTTACTTTTGATGCATATACATGAACCTTATACCGTACAGTAGTGATTATAGGAGTTTAGATGTGGAAATAAAGGACCAAGACCTCACATGTACTGTTACAGTACAAGTCAGTAGAAGTGTAATGCAGTGTGCAGAGGTATGTGCATGGAGTGTACAAATGTGCGTTCAAATACACAAAGTGTATTTTGAACTGTCATGTACATGTAGATACCTACACAGTGTATTGTACGTATGTCGAGTACATGAACCCTGGCTACTTGTACCTCGAAAAAATTATTTTTATTTTTTCCTCTCCCTCTCCCTCTGCTTCTCCTTCTCCTCCTCTCTCTCTTAGTCTTTTTCTCATTCGTTCTGTCTGGTATAATTTAATATACATAGCCAAGTACCTGGGTAAGTGAAGCAATGCATCGAATAATATGGACAGATCGACCGACTTTTCGTCCTCCTTCCTTTCTTGGTCCTTCATGTGTGTACTTGTACTCTCTGAACCTCGATTGTTGACTGTAGAATGTAAAGCTATGATTCGTATGATGCCTGTGATGAGACGCATCATAGGTAAAGGTAACTTTGAGTTTGAATTTGAGTTGGAGTCAGAGTCCAACTCAAACTTTTTTTGTCTATTCTATTCGTCTATCCTTTGAACCGAACATTCATGTACATTATTTTATATAGGGGACAAGACAGGAGCTCAAGTTAGAATTCTGTGTCTATGTCTATGTGTGTGTTTGTGTTTGTGTGTAGTTTCAAAAGTAAGTTTAAAAGTTTCTAACTCGTTGGTTTTTTGGTCTGTGCTCGTTGGTTCTTTTATAATACTGTCGGTGTGAGTGTACATACAGAGATAGATGCATGTACAATGTACATGGGTTGCTTTAAATTAGAAATATTGGGTGTGCAGGTAGATTGGAAAAGTGAGACAAGACGAAAAAGGCGGAGGGCTATGGCATTTTCTTGTGAGTGTATTTGTACGAGTGTGTCTATGTGTTGTCTTATGTGTATCTAAATGTATCTCAGCGTGTAATGCTTCTGCCATCAATAAATACGCATTTAGAAGTTGTACACAGAGAACGAGCGAAAGAAAGAGTAAGAGTAAGAGCGAGAGCGGTATTATAGTTATATAAGTCGAAAACCAATAAGTAAACCAACGGCCGTGCCGACGTTCCCATTCAAAAAAAGAAGCATAGTTTTGTATATACTATTGACAGATAGTGTGTTGAGCCTGTATATTTTTCTATTAGTTTTTATGTGGTGTAGAGCAACAGTCTCTCTCCCTCTCTCATTCCACACTCTTTCTCACAAACACACACAAACCGCTTCTTTTTCTTCTTCGACTTCTCAGCTTCTTCATCTTTGTCTTGCAATTGAATCTACAAATATATAATACATATTAGCTGCATGTGCCTTTCATCATGGTATTTCACTATAATGTCAGCTCTCACTTGTCTTCTCCAGTTGAAACTAAAGTCTCGAGTTTTTTTTTCCTCTCATATTTTTTCCTTCAACATTCTCTTAGTGTCTATGAGGAGTAGGAGTGGAGTGTGGATTGTGCAAGCATCTTTCTCCTATACATTGTGATCTCTCTACAATCCATTATATATGTACAATCTCCATGTATTGAGATTATACTCTCACTCTTTTACTCTTAAACAAAAATCCTGCCTATATTCAATATATTTATTGTATTTCTATATCCCAGCCTGACGATTGCATTCTAAAGGTTTTCTTTTCATTCCTCTTTAAAGCCTTTACTTGAGTTCACAGTTGTTGACGGTGTACACACTACACCACACAGGATATACTGTCATCTACAGAGTATACAGTTCAAAAATATTACGTAGGGGTAGGCGGCTTGAAAAATCCTGGCTTCCAAGGAGAAGGAAATAGGGAAAAATAAAAGAACATTTTCCTTTGGTTTTCCAATGAAAAGATGTTTGTGTTGTTTTGTGTGTGTGTGAGATGACAAGACTGAAGGTGCTTGAAAGAACCTTGTTGGAGAGACTTGTAATATGGATCGGTTTTACAAATGTATCTCTGAGGAGGTTTTTCTCCCTGTGTCTGTTCCTCTTGCTCTTGCTCTGCCTCCACTTCTGTCTCAGCATATGCATACAAAGCTATATATAGAGGGAGTGAATGCTTATTCGAAAACGATATGAGATTGAGACTCACAACTCTTAGCCTATTAAAGCCCTCACAAACACACACATACACACTTTATACAATTCAGTCATACAGAGAAGAGTATAGAGTATACAGTAGAGTTTCGGAGATTGGAATGAGAATTTTGAGAAAAGACTCACAGACACATCCGAGAGAGAGTAAAAGGAGGGATTGACAGAAAGAGAATCGGGGAGTGTCTGTGTTAACTACACACAACTACAGGAGGTATAACATCGAGTTTTCCTTGGTTGTTGAGTGCATTTTTCGGGCTTCTAAATTCTATTTTTAACAAGGCACCACACCACGAGGCAAATGGCCAATTCATGGTTTAGCGTCAAATAGGTATAAATAAGTGAAGAAGGCAGAAAAGGAGGCAAGAACAGGAGCAGGAGAAGAAGAAAAAAATTCAAGAGACAAACTGAGAGAAGAGAAACATAAAAAAAACTCACATCACATCATGTATGCACACACCTAAATGGTTTTTTCGACGATCAGAACTACTACAAGACACTGTGAACAAGTCTTGCTTTTTGCTGTTGCTCTTGTGTGTCTGCCTTTACGAGTGTGTGTATGTGTGTGTGTGGATGTGAATAGGATGCGAGGAATGTTCGATGCACAGACATTTTTCAATGACAAAAATAGATATTCCCCTGTTTCAGATCACACGCCAAATGCAGCATTTTTTATATTATCTTCATTTTATTTTGCTTTCTCAATTTCACACAAACACACACACACATTTCATTTGGTTTGGTTTGGTTTCATTTGTGTCTAAAGATACAAGGAGAAGACAGACTACAGACTGCAGACTAGGGACTACTACAGTAGACTCGACTAGTAGCAAAAGTTTAGAAGGGATAAGTGAGTCCGGACATGCACATTCACATTCAAGAGTAAAGAGTACCTAGGAGATTGTAATGATGGTTTTTTGTGAATATTAGGATGGAGTTTAAGGTATCAACAGCATTGCATTGCAATACAATACAATACATTCAACAACTATATTTTATTGTGTGTATAAGAGGAAGAGATACAGAAACTTTTGTGTGTGCAAGTGAGTTTGTGTCTTTCGCTACATTGAGAGACAAGATAAAACATTAGTTTACGATTAGCTTAAGCTCCATTACAGAACACTCTGTTTTTGCCACTACATTGTACTATACCCCCACACATATACAATTGTACATCTATCTATACATTTTGTACAATAGGAGAGTGAACATCAGATTTTTTTGAATTTGAAATTGAGTTTTAGGTTGAAGGTCCTATACAGACACAGACACACACCACATACACTCACTCTCACAGTCACATTCACACATAGTAACAAGCTACACAAATTTTTTTGCTCCTTCTCCTTTGCATCGAGTCATGCAAACACAAACTGTACTGTGTACAGTTTACGACGATATATATAAGATAGATATTGCATTGTACACATAAGAAAAAATTTCTTTGGATAACTCTACTCTTTGCAATAGCAAATGGCAATGGCTCTCTGTGTGTGTTTCTCTCTATTCTAAAGTTGTGTTGAGTTGAGTTGAGAGAGTCGAGTCTCAAAAAGAAAGATTCGAGACAGTTACATATAATCTTAGGTTACACAGTCGACTTGACTGCCACTCACAAGACAAACAATTGGAGATGCAAGATGGAAGATGGAACAAGAAGACGGGAAGTTGGAGAATGAATTCAAAAAAAATTATATACAGACATACACTAATATCCCTACATATTTACGTATGTACTTGTTACTTGTATACTGTATTGCTATTCCCATACTTTACACATGACATGTAACTTGTACACTTTCTGTATGATTGTATGTTTGTGTGTGTAGCATAAAGTTTACAAATATTATATAGAGCAAAGATGGAAAGAGGAAGCGGCGGGCGGGCGGCGGGTGAGGTAAACATGGCTCAATAGCTCAATGTTAACTTTAGAAATATATGATGAAAAATATATTCACATTGATGATAGAACTTCTTGTGACTTTATACAGCCATGTGTGCATGCATGTACCATACGTACATGTACATGTATGTTTGTACTAAAATACTGGAACCGTGGAACCGTGTACTGAGTGTAATGTGTGACTGATCATCCTCTCCCACCATCACCATCACCATCATCATGCATCATCTTTTGCCCTCGTATCCCTCATCTCTAACTATGAGGTGCACATACGTACAGATGATCGGATTCATGTTTGTACATGTACAGAGTCCACATTTTTCTGTTTATTGCGTATTGTAAATAGATCTTACTCTTCCTATAAATGTAAATGGAAATGTACGTAGGCATTACACATTAATTGCAAAAAAGCAAAAATATGAATACGAATATGAACATACACTGTACAGTCACATGTGAAGTTATGAGGAAAGGAGATAGGAAGAGATGAAGAAGAAAACATGAACTGAGACCGAGACTGCAAAGTCTCTCTTACTCTTACAGGGGTGTATATTTTAATACTGAAGGCTGACTGGCTTTGTAGCAAAAAAAAAAGTAAAAACACATGAGATGAGACATGAGTAACTATATGAGGACTCACAACGCAATGTAAAAATCTCTAAATGTAAATGTACTGACAAGAATGTTCTTACTATTTGCTATTTTACATGCATACTCTACTCAATTGTATACATATTTACATACTATACAAACATATGTATACGGACAGCAAAGAAAAAGTCTGCTATCCTATACGAGTACAAACTATGGTTTTGGTATTCATAGATTTTTACTTACACACATATGCACACACATAAGGCTTTAAT
>JAQHQX010000943.1:0-10395 GCA_034694425.1 Arrhopalites sp. Gr-Col-00791 | reverse complement strand
ACCACAACAAGTTTTGTGCCAGGAGGTCAAGATTCTGGACAAGCATCTTCGGGAAGGATAACAGAATGTAACAGACATAATGAGTAATTGTTAGATACATTATCAGCATCAAAGTGTCGAGAATGAGACAAGTGGAGATGGTGAGAAATTTGTGGTATTTGATGGACAAAGAATTTATCAGGAGAAATGGCATCGACATGTCAACTATGTAGATGATGGGATACACCAAAATGAGAGGAGAAAGTGAAAATGGGAGGTAAGAAATTAAATAGTCCCTGTAGGATCTGCCTTCATTCCTCCTGCCTTCTGTCTTGGAATTGTTTATTTGATTCATGACCTCAGTATCTTCTACTCTTTCAAAAACACAAAATGAATTCAGTAACAACTTGAATCGTATTAATTAAACGATTGATGAACAACAAATTCTGTATTCTAATTTCACAATTAATTAATTAGTTACCTAAAGATTTTGAAAATTGTTGGTGGAGTTCTTTGTAGAGTTTGACATTCAATTCAGGCCAACGAACAAACAAAATATGTCCACAATTATTAACAATCACAAAAGTAATTGACCCCATTAGCATCATTAATATTTGATGAAGTTTTGGTTGTCCAAATAAAATGGAGTAAATTGTCTGACCCAAACAATGGAAAGTGTGACATTTCACAAGAAACGAATAAATTTTGAATACGAATTTGGACCAAATGGAATTGTCAATTTGAAATGAGCCAGTAATTTTGTTAAAATCGAATGGATAAATGTGGAGGTGACACCAAATTTCAAAAACTCTGAAATTCCATTTGAGTTGATCTCCAGTCAACATTTTCACGTGTGTTCGATGGTTAATTTAATGAACTTAATTAAATTATTTCACAAATAAGTGTTTTGTTTGACCGCGACCACGAAAGGTCGCCGTTGCGACGCGTCGCGAAGGCCAAATTAAAATCTTCAACACGCTCATGAAATGATTAATTTTTGTTGTTTCTCAACTACAATAATTTCCTGTTAGAATCCGCTTAATCAAATGAAATTGTGCATTAGTCTTGTTGAAACCTTTTGAAATTTAAACAGTGATTTTTCGTATTATTTTGTACTTCGTGATGATAAACACTCGTTCAACTTTGATTTGCTCACAGCCAACAAAACCTTTGTTGTAGAAAAGACCTTTTGTTGAACAAAAGGTCTTTTCTACAACGAAACTGAAATGGACGAAACTAAACTTTGTTGAGGTCGTCAATTCCTCGATTTCTCAATTCCTTGCCCCAAAATCGCAGTAGCTACCAGAAATATGTGGATGCTTTTGAAACCCTCAATTAAACCAAATTTTATTGAAGTGGGTTGAAGTGTGGACGTCTTAATTTCTATGGACAGACAAAGTTCAGTTTCCATGGAAAGATGTCTGAATGTGGGACGATGATTATTGGGGTCGAAGATAACATACTTTTTAGTTGGTAGCTTTTGCAGTATACGCCAATCAACGTAACAGCTTTACAGGCATTAATTACAGTTTACAGGAGCACCTGTAAGTTGTCTACATTTTGTGTTGAAAAGGTCGGAGTGAGTGACATTTGATCATCCGAGTCAGCATCTTGCTGCATTGATGTTTTTGCTAATTTTTTGTCATGATCATCTCATGATTCAACAGGTGTTAGATTCTACTGATGGAAAGTATTCAAATATTTTGGGTAGAAACAAGACCCACTAGAACCTTTAATGTTAACAGGAATCTTGTTACGGTGTTCGGCTAAAATCTCGAAATATATAAGATTTAAAGAATTTTTTTCTTTAAATTCTTTAATTTGATTTATAATTTTTCACAACTTTTGTTCCTTTGAGATTTTTTTCGTCCGGTCTGATTCCTTTAAAGATTTCGACCAGAAATTATGTGCTACTAGAGGTAATTGTTGAATTAATGAATTGTACACGTTAGTTTCAAGTTTACTCATTTTTATTTTTTCCAACTCAATTTAAAACGATTCATAATTCCCAATATATTTTGATTCTTTCATAGTTTGGTCGTGATGTGAATAAATGAGGACGGTAATTGAAAGTAGTTTTGATTTCACTCGGAATTAAATTATTTTATTAAATATGAAAGGAAAGAAATTCACAGAACTTAATGATAGTTTTTGGTAGAATATCACAATTCAAAAAAGTCGAATAAAAATTTTCAAATAAACAAAAGTCTAAAGTTTTAGCTTTTTTCATTTGAACACGTTGAGACAACCTAATTTCAACTAGTTAACACTTGATGCCATTTTGCTGATAGCAGCCTCAACGACTTATCGATATTTTTGAAAAGAGCCCCTTAAACTCTGTCCCAGCAAATGATTTGTTAAGCAATGCAGGCATTCCATCCTTGTCCCCCATATCGAACATTATTGCAAAGGTTCGTATCACAAAAGCAGTCACATGTTCCAAAATCACACTCATCCCCATCACAAATGGTCGGTAAGTAGGGAGGATTGGACATACACTTTTCATTTTTCTTCTTGGTATTTTTTTTGGCCTTCTTATCCTTATCCTTTTTGTCACCCTTTCGAGTAAGAGGTTTGATATCATTTGGATTGACACACCCTCGGAGCAATGTTGATCCACCACGAGCTTCTGAGACGTAAGTGACTGTACGACAAACGTGACCAGGATCACAATAAACTTTTAATGTGGTTTTTGGGTCGTCTTTGCACGCCAAGGAGGAATCTCCTTGAACAGCTTCGCAGGAATAACAGAGTAGACGTTTACTGGTGGTGTTGGTGGATTTCGGGGTTTTGGTTGTGGTTGTGATCTTTTTGGTTGTTTTGGAGGAACGTTTAGTCGATTTAGTCTTCTTTGGTGGAGATGGTTTCTTTGTGCTTACAATTTTTAGAGGAGGATTGGAAATCTCTTCAGTTTCGAAAGACTCATCAGTGGTGATTGGCATATCAGCAAAATCAATGGTATAGGGTTGCTCGTAGAAAATGGGAGTTTTGGGTCCTCCGCATATATAGACAACTTGTGGATATTTTTGAGAGGTACAGTATGGTTTAGAACCAGATTTAATTGGTGTACAACATTTTTGAACATAGAAGATCATATCCCGATAAAAACATGTTTCACTTCGTTTGTGCATGATTTTTGGGGCACAATTACCAGCAAATTCGTCTGATTGACCTGAGCGTGGGATATGGGACCCCTGGGCAAGTAGGGAGAATAAATCTCTCCGATTCACTACCCACTTGTCTTTTTTCTGACTTGGCTTCTGTCCGAATGTAGAACCTGGAAGATGTAAGAATATTTGAATTAAATCAATACATCATCGCTTAATAGATACCACAATGTTTTTGAAATTTAAATTTTTATTTGAAATTTAAAATTTCCAAGCTTTCAATCACATTCGTGGTAATCTTCAGAAATACATAATATCAAGTACATATTGGAAACTCTGACCTGATAACCAGATGATAAAGAAGATCAAAATGAAATTTGGAATTTGAGCCATTTTTTTAATTGAGCAAAAAATTCCGTATGGAGCGGGTGTGGTGTATTGAGAAATGATGGAGACAATAAAAATGAAACTATATGAAAGCTGAACAAGTTAATTAGCAATTTCAGATACAATTTAATTGTCCTTTGTTGGTTTCGCTTGAAACAATTTCCAAATGTCCAATGTGAGTGGTTCCTTACAATTGTTCATGTAGTTATTCTTAAATAAAGCTTGACAATATCCAATGTCACGTGCAGTGACCCCATATGTACGCTAGTGACCTCATCAACTTGAAATTCTATTTGCTAAAAAAGGACCATATCGCATAAGAGTCAAAATTTGGCCCATCGTTATTTTGTCCGAAATGTGATATTTCGATGAAGATTGTTTTGAGCAACTTCAAAATTATGAGTTGCGGACGTATGTACATGTCATGTATCAAAGGTCAAATGGGACATTTTCACTCATTCATAAATTCTTGAATCGGCAACATTCGGCAGCTGAATTTTATACTCGAAATTAGTTAATATTAAGGTCTTCAACATTTTCTTGGTCTGCGGGTTGTAAATGCCTGCATCCGATATTTGTAAGGTGCAATGTTAAATTGCTAAAGTCAAACTTTATGGATTTTTTTCGTAGGGAAATTTTTTATTTTTAAATCTCAAACTAAAATTATACAATCATCAGCTAAACAGAAATCAGTCTTAGAAGTTCCTATTGGGTCAAATAGCGAGCTCATCGAGCGAGGTTAGAGAATTTCCGAACACACTTAATTTGATGACGAATTACAATTTTAGCTGACGATGTTACTACTTTTAGGGTCCACAATTCTGCTCACGATTTCAAAATTTTGGAACCTATATAGGCTCCAAAATTTTTAAAAAAAATCGCATTAACAGGGGAGACCATACTGAACATTATTTCATATTACTGTAAATATAACCCAAATGTGAAACCAATTCGATTTAATAACATTCGACCATATGACTTCACGATAACTCTCTCGTCCGATCTCACTAAAAGGTGAGGATTTCTTACTTTTCAGAACTTCTCACAAATTTTCCACAATCCTTCAATCATGACAAAAAGAATTCAATTCCTAGTTGATCCATTTCTATTTACTAAAATCAGGGTATGACAAGTGGGTTTTATTGGGTTTTTTGATTTTTTTTTGGATCGTGAATTGGCCCGGGTCATGTAGAAAATGGGGACAATTCAAATAAGTTTAAATTTAATGGCTGTTCCCACGTCAATTTTTACCAAAAAAACCCGATTCAAACCCACTTGGGCCGGGTTTATTGAACCGACCCGGGTTTCTCCATACCCTCACTAAAACCTCAATCACTCAACTCAACCACGAAATGCTAAGACGAGCACGTGGATTCCTAAATTGTAAATGTTCAACAATGCATGGCGTGCAAATGGATCTTTTCATGCCAAAAGCTTTCACCTGGATGAGCTTTTATGGCCAAACAAAAGCCTGAAACAAGCCCTGCCACGTGTATCAAACATTAGACTGCTGAAATAAAAGAAACACCATCAGATATCAGAAGTCAAGCTTTAAAATAGCAAACCGAGCTAGGCTGTTTTTTTGTCACAAAAGCCTTGATTTGGAGTTTATGCAAAATAAAAATGGTGCCCTCATTCTTAACGAACAGAAACTTACCATTAATTTTGATCGGACACTACATTATTTTCGTGACAACTTTATCAAGTGGCATTTCCCAATTTGATCCAACTACAACAGATTTGAGAGAAATTCTTTCTACACTCAAGGAGACCTTTTCTGAAATCGAGTTGTATGACCATTGCTATTTTGCTCAAAGAGACTTGTTCAATCTTTGACAAGCACAATGAATAAAATATATAATTCACAATACAGAATTTTGATCAAAATGTGAGAAGAAGCTCAACAATTCTTTGAAAAATAAAATTCACAAAAATTGGAGTGGAGGCTCTCTCCATCATGGAAAATTGTCCAGACCTAATTCCCAAAGGTGGAATGGAAGAGCAGAACTTCTTGTAAAATTCACGATGTTCCCTCAATTGAAAATTTTGTGCCTCAACCAAAACCTTTTGGTTGATTTCTTGAATCTTGTCAGGGATGATGAAAGCTGTGTTGAAGGCACTTATGTACATAATAGCGCCAATTATACACAAAAAGCAGTAGATGAAAGTGATGAGAGGATCCATCGACCACAATCGAATTGCACCAAATCCACCAAATATACCAAGTGATAGACAAATGATTTTAACAAACAAAATAATTGTAGACCAACTGAGATTGAAGAGGACGAGGAGGAGATGCTGAGTCCGAGCGACCTTCCGAAATTCTTCAAAGTCACCTTCATCAAGACTTTTCTTGACAAATCTAATTACAAATTAAATAGATTCAAATTAAACAGTTTGTTGGTGTCATCGTACTTAAATAAAAGTAGTTAATTGTAATATTTGAGATGGTTTTACATGGTCGATCCAAACCACAGTAAGGTTTTTGATGAGAGATCAAGTCTCTGGACGAGCACGTTGATGAAAGACAACAAAAAATAGATCCCATAATGAGCAATTGTGAGATAAATCATCGTCATCCAACTGTCGAGAGTGAGACAAATGAAGATGGTGATAAAATTGTGATATTCGATGGGAATCAAATTTATCAGAAGAGTCGGCATTGACATGTCAACTGCGTAGAATACAGAGTAATTTATTACTATAGGAGAAAGGGCAAAGGGAATGTAGGAAATAAGAAGTTCATTGTAAGATCTCCGTTCATTCCATTTTCCTTCTGGTCTCCCAGGCTCTTCTGTTGTCGTGCAAGAATACAAAAGCAATCCAATAACCACTTGAATCATATTAAATCCATCAAGGATCAACTACAAAAAGTGTGTTCTAATTACAAAAATAAATTTACTACCAGCAGACTGAATTGTTACCTGAATAGTTTGACAATTCGTTGTAGAGTTTGATGGTCAATTCAGGCCAACGAACAAATGCGATTTTTCCCAAATTACTGAGGATCCCGAAACAAACTGATCCTGTCATCATAATAGGAAATTGATAAATTTTTGGTTGTCCAAATACAATCGAGTAAATTGTCTGACCCACACAATTCAAACTGTGACATTTCAGAAGGAAGTGCCAAATTTTGAATGTGAATTTGGACCAAGTGGAATGATCAATTTGCATTGATCCACCGACTCTGTTAAACTTGAATGGGAAAATGTGAAGGAGGCACCAAATTGTAAAAAATTTAAAATTGCACTTGAGTTGAGCTCGAGACAACATTTTGTGTTTTGACGTAGTTTTTGTGGTCAACTGAAGACATTCACCAATTACATTTTATTTTTCGTGAACTTCAAGAAGTGACCGATGAAAGTATTAAGAATTTGAAAACTGAGACAAAATCATACATTATTTCATGGGTCATGTCTGAGGACCGTCTAATTAGAATACATACAATTATATGATAATCACACACTGCACCAGTTGTATTTAAGTTAAAATAATTTTTAAATCATAATGATTATTCACATAATATTTTTGTATTTCTAGATGATGAATATTCGTTGACTATGAGCAGCCTGAGAACCAACAAAAGTTCTTTTGGCGAAACTAAAATGAATAAAACTAAACTAAATTTCCTTCGTGTCATCAAGGACTTTAATTTTGGAGCAGTTGACAGAAATATCCGTGGGTGAATATTCTGTTTTCCGAAAATATCTTGTCCAAACTTTTGACCTGAGAATTATTTTTGTTAGGGCTTCTCACGGATCAGATTTTCATCCGATCCGATCCGACAGCTATCCGATAAGGTTTTCGGATGATCCGACTGTCCATATTTAGCACTCTTTTAATTATTCTGACTCCACCACAACTAGTTAAAGTAGTGTTAATGATAATTATGGCTATCATTTTTGGCAACGGCAAAATAATCGCACACCACGACAAATAAATACATACCAATATTAATATGGTCTATGGCTAAATATGGACGTATGTACATCCCATGGAGGACTCGATGGGCTAGGTCGCGCCACGATTTTTCCATACAATCCGATCAGATCGGATGGTCAAATGTATCCGAACCGTTGAGATGCCTTATTGTTTGTTCGTTATAAAAGTTTGTCTTTTATCTATTGCTAACCTATGCTCTTGAATGTTACAATTTCCGACGCTACGGAAAATTATATTTGACCAATGACACGATGTTAGTCGAAAATTATTTTTTTTTGTCAACCTACATTGGGGCAAGGAATGTGAAGATGAATCCACGATGTTTGAAATGTTCAAATGTCTTTCAAATTTTTCAAATTCAAAAATATTTTCGAATTGTGCTGAATGTGTAGATTTGTAGATAATTCAGTTACTACTGTCGAAATTGGGGTTCTGTCAAGTATCGTCGGACAATTGGAAATGCCAAAATGTAACCTGTGATTATTGGGAAGAGATATCGTCGATAAGTTTCCAAAGTTAGTTAGTTTCCTATCGGACCCTATCGGATAAGACTTATAATTTGGTACCAGATCTTGCACAAAACTGCGTGAATACTTTTACCCGATATTTGGGTACACCATTCCGGAGGACACCCTTCATCCGATTATTGGTGGGGACTTTTCTGAAATTGCCCCAAATTGGAGTAAAAAAATCACAAAGATTTGACTGAATATTGATTTGAACAAAACGTGTAGGGTTCGAGTATTTTGAACTTTTTGAGTACATTTTGCCGAACCTGGTTTGGCGGAGAAAATATTTAAGATATGCTTTGTTTTAATGACAACTTGGAGAGAATATATAGAAGCAGCAAATGCTTCTTGAACTTGATTCATTTGGGGGGTAAACTTTTTCAATCGACGCTCATTGTTCTGGATCGGGAAAAAGTGTACTGCGGTTAAAAATGATACTTGAAAAACGGGACCAATAAATTCACTAAATCATTTACTGCCACTCAAGTGAAGTGGTCATATTTCTTACGTAAAGGTCGCTAATAAGCCTAAAATGTCATTTTGGCCACTTTTCGTTTTTACTGGCCAACAAATGTGGTGGCCATAAGAGGGTCAAAACCGGCTGGCTGACCACCATTTTAGCCAGGCGGTAGAACCCTGAAAATAATTCATGTTCTGCAATATCCAATTATTTAGTAGGTCTATGCAAAGGTGTAACTTTTGGTAATTAATTCGAATTCCCATTTTATGACCTCCCATTTCCATCACCATTTAAATTTCTTAACCCAACATTTCCATTTTTAATTTTAATTTTTTGACTATTGACATTTCCATTTCTTGACCTCCCATTTCCATTTCCATTACAATTTCTTGACTTCCACTCCGTTTCTATTTGCTAGAAAATATTAATCCGTTTCACAAATTATAAAAAACTTCAGTGTTTGAAGGTGCTTCATTACTAATTTAGTAGAAAAGTACCTTCAAACGTTTCAATGGATTTTGTTTTGAGTAATTTTTATTTTTCGGATATTCTTTAATAACTTGAACGTGTCTCAAGTTCTTGAAAAATTAATTCGTGATTTCTTCAAGTCAACATTCCTAATGAAATAAAGAACTCTGACCGCCTCTAACATGAAACAGGAGACAATTTAATCAGCTTTTGTAAATTAACATTTCCTACCCGTTCGTTTTGTATTGTATTTCGAATGAGTGTGTGACGTCAACCGGAGCGAATATTTTACTTTACCATCCCATCCCGTGCCACATATTAAATTTCTAGAAACTTTCAACGACAACGACACACTCAAATTCTAACTGAGACCAAGACGATTCTGGCCCTGGGAAAACAAAGGAAACATTTAAATCTTCGAGTAAGCCGGATATGTGTATATGACGCCACAGTGATTCGAATGCCTAAAAATAGCAAACGGTCACTAATTTTTCGATTTCAAAATTATGAAAAGAATTATTTTTATTGTGAAGTGGGTTTCCACTGGGAAGATTGTGGTCAAGTATGAAATTTTTCCAAAAATTATTTCTTGTGAAAAAAATTAGTTGAAGCTTGTCAAGTCCATTGGATCTTACGGTAAAACTGACAAACTCCACAGAAATTGAATGTGGGCCGATGCCAAGCTGAAATTTATGAAAACTTAAAGAATGGCCCCTGTAGATAAAATGTGAACTGAAATTGGCTGCCACAATCCGCCCCCTTGTATTTATTTCGTATTTGAATTCATCAATTTTCCCATGAAACTCCGAATTTATTGTAAATGAATCCACATTTGGGGTTGGTCAAAAAAATTGAAACATCATTTTCATGATCGAAATTGACATTCAGAACTCTGATCACCTCTTACATGAAATAGGAGACGTTTTTATAAACTTTTGTAAATTGACATTTTCTACCCGTTCGTTTTGTTTTGCATTTCGATTCGAAATGCAAAATTCGGAATTTTCGAATCACTGTGTGACGTCTAAATAATGACTACGGACTCACACTTATTTCTATTTGCTATTGTTCATTGAAGTCGTTTACATACAAATAGTGACAAACTCAAAGAGACCGATCCCTACAACAAATCACTGACAAGTATGAGTTCTGCTGTTGAAAGTATTGCACGAGCAATCATCATTTAAATGCAAACTCGTTTCATCACAACTAGGTCATTATATCATTAAGCCGTTTGTGTTCTCATTAGAAGGTTCAAGTATTTCAGACACGAAAAATTGATGACTTGGTCAGGATGTTGACATTTTTAATTTTGGGAACATAGGGAAATAAAAACTGATTTCTAAAGGTTCTCAATTGACACAAAAAATACTTGAAAAATGCTGACAAAAGATCAACTCAAGTGGAATTTCAGATTTTCTGAAATATGGTGCCTTTTTCACATTTTCCCATTAAAGTTTAATCGAGTCGCCGGATCATTTCAAATTGACAATTCCATTTGGTCCAAATTCATATTCGGATTTTGGCAGTTTCTTGTCAA
>JAQHQX010000942.1:0-10396 GCA_034694425.1 Arrhopalites sp. Gr-Col-00791 | reverse complement strand
TATACTGACATTGCCAAAAATAGTTACTAACTAAACACACTGATTAAATAGACTGCGTAGCAGTCTACAAATGCTCTTGTATCTTTAATAATTTGTTCATTAAATATAAATCTCATACTCTTTGACACTTTAATTGACGTTATCTCGCTCCTCAACATCCTTTTGAGTTCAATTAAAATTAACTAAGACACTAGTAGTTATAGCTTGCATTTGCTCTATCTAATTACTTATTTAAGTACAGGAATCTTTGGATTTCATGCGTTACAACAGAGACATTTCGTGGCTGGATTTCTCAATCAGTTCTTGGAGGTGAATTCAAAATTTGATGTTGGTAAGTTTTTCGACTCATCCCTTTCAATACTTTTCAATCCAATTGTCAGTCTTTCTTACAATCATCAAGATTGACCCAAGGTCATTTTATACTCCCCTGTCCAACTCAAGCTGAATTAATTTGAACAAAGCAGCCGCTAATTTTGACACTGATGAAAGATTTCTTTTAATATCTTCAGTTGGGAATTCAAACCAGTTTAAATCCTCATTGAGAAAAAATTCAAAATTTTTTAAATTGATCGTCCCATTTCTTTTGGCAAATTCCCTGGCGGCTGTATTTATTTACTGGGGAGATTCCAAAAGTTTAAGATATTCTCAAAATATTTTTAAAAATACAAATTCAACAACAGAATTTGGTCTAAGATTGTTTCTGGTCTCACTTTATGAGTTTTACATTTACCTCATTATTTTCATGACTTTGATTTTCTACGCCGTTTTTCTTCTATTTCTCCTCTACCCTTTCTGCTTGACCTCTTGGATACGGACTCCGTATTACGGAGTTTGAGGTGAACTTACAAAATCATGAAAATCAAATGTTTTCCTTTTGAATTTAATTTTTCAAAATAATTTCAATATAATTCACCTTATGAACTATTTTGTTGGGTATAGACTCGACTTCAATGAAAAGGGTAATGTAAAGGAATTCTTGAAAATTTTTTAAAAAATTGGCCATTCTTCATGGAGTATACAACGACCTTCTTTCAAACTTAATTTGGCCTTGGTTCATCTTTGTGAATATCTGTGACCACACTTTGGCCATTTACATCTCAGTTAAAGTTAATCAACATCTGAATGTGGTGATTCTACTTTTTTTCCTCTTCTGGGCTATTGCGCGCTAGTCCCATTGGAGGCTGCTATGTACACCCTTGACCCTTTCTTGAAGGGAGAATTTACGAAAATTCTAGAAAACTAATTCAAGTGTTCAACGTGAGATTGGATTGGACACACAAAATTTTGTGGAAAACTCTTCGTTTCAAACCAATTGGAATTCAAGTTGTAGGAGTTTTTGTCATGAAGAAACTGACCATGCTTTTGGTCCTTTTTCTCATTTCCAACATATCCTGGAACTGTCTTCTACTCTTGTAAAACCTGTATCCATTTTGGGTCATTTTGGCAATGTCCTCTTGAAAAACAGGTCAAGCGGGAACCTAAATTGGGAACTCGATTAGAAAGTTATTGTTAGGAATAAGAAGTTGTATTGAATATATTCAATACAACTAATTGATTATGATACACTGTTTATAAACAGTGTATCATAATCAATTAAAGGTGATTCGTTTTCATACCAACTCAAGCCAACAACATTTTCACAAGATCAAATCATACTAGATGCATCTCAGCTACAATTATTGCAAGGACAATGAAAACCAAATTCTGGTTACAAACTGCCAAATTAATTTCCGCAGCACAAAAATCTTTATCTGAAGTTTTGATTTGACGCTAATCCTTTTCCAAACCAAAATCACATAAACAACTCACCTTTCATAGTTTTGCAAAATAACCTCAAAAGTGAATATAGCAAAAGTAAATACTGAGCATCCAACCAGGATCAAGAAAACCAGGAAAACCGCCGAATTTGTGAAACTCAATGGCTGGAACAAAGGAGTTGATTCATCGACAAAGTCACGACGACCTGTCCTTGTTTTCCAATCCGAAGTGCACTTCTCCCACAAACGATAAATCCCTGAAGTGACGAGTGTCTTGAGTCTCTGGGGAGTTAAATTCTGATTCTCCTCATCCATCTCTTTCCTCGAAAATATAGATGAAGAAAATTGGTGTCCTTCCACCTCCACGAAATAATCATCTTGAATCTTTTGATTGTGTGCAAATTTCCATTGATGTGTTCGATTCATCAAAATTTGAAAGGTTTTCCGAAATTGGTCGTTTTAAAAGTTTTCCGTCATTTTAAATTCAAACTAATTACAGCATAATTTTCTAAAATGAAAAACTCAAAAACCCAAAAACTCAGAGGAAAAGCTCAATTTGAAAAACTCAGTTGCGAGCACTGGTTTCAATATTTTAACCGGAGTTTTCAACTGGATGATTTTAATAGCATTGAATATATTGAAACTTTCAATGAATACTCTTGTTTCAGACATAATTCAATACTGTATTGAATTTGTTCAATACAATCATATGATCTTCAATCTGAATTTATAGGAATGTTTTGAACATTTTTGAATTTTTATATCAAGTACAAAATGAATTGTGTAATCATGATTACATTTTTGATTGCTTATTTAGTTCAAACAATGAGAAAACATGTGAATGTACATACACTAACCAATGACAATCATGTAAATGGTAAATGACAATTTATTCACATTTCATATTGGTGGCTGCCACATGTCAACGAGTTGGAAAATATTTTTCATGTCCAAATATTTCAGCATCAACTTTGTTTAACAGAAATCCATTTGTGTACATCAAGTATCCTGAATTGAATAGGGTAAAGCAAAAATGACTGTGAGGTTTTGGTGTTTTTTGGCAAGGACAAGAATTTAATAAAAGTTGGCAAAAATGTTCGTCATGACCTAAGGAGCTGTATAGTTTTTGGCTACAATCGGATGGGTTTTAATGTACATTTTGATTATTTAAAAAAATGTCAATTTTCCCATTATAACTGGTTGTTGATTTTGAATTAACTTACGCAATTCAAAATCAACAACTGTGTGCTATTACCATGTCCAATATTGTATCTAAGTATTTTCTACCATTTTTTGGACTTGATTATATAAATGTACATGTATTGTAGTGATGAGCAAAAAAATTTACTACTGAACCAACGAACCACTTGTCCTTCACTACACGCAATTGTACTTGATGATTCCATGTCACAAAATACCCAGCAGTGAATTCCGATTTGACATCTCAGTGAAAAATACTAATGCTGGATTGTAATTAGGCTGCTACAAAGTGTGCTAAACAACACTTTTAATTATTTTACAAAGGAAGAAATGACAGCCATTAACGTTGCATAAGTTTAACAGTAAAGTAATCCAGAGTCATTTTATTGTTAAAATAAGTCACGTCCGTTTTCAAGTACTTTTGTCGTCGGACGAGCAAAAGGTTCTTGCTTGAATCCTCATTGAAGTCGAGATCAACCATCCACTTTATGTACGGTCAACTTTTTAGTATTTTTAAATATTAAATAAATAGATTCTTGCATGCCGAATATGAGGATGTCTTCAAAGAAAATTTTATGACCTTCTTTTTGGTCACAATTAAGAGTTTTGCAAAGTGACCTTTTGTGATGATCCCATTTATTCTAAAATTCTGAAACAAATCAGAGCGACACTCAAAGAGTTGCTGAATAATCTGTTAAACTCTCATTATAAAATATTCAGTAGTTAGTTCTCTGGAACTTTTTGGAAAGTTTGACCTGGTTCAGAGCTCAAGGAACTAAAAATAATGTCGTATAACAATACAATATATTGTTCAGCATCTCTTTGAGTATCATTCTGATTTTTTTTCAGAATTTTAGGATATAAAAGGTCGTTATACTAGGGCACTTTGCAGACCTCTTAATTATGGCCAAAAGGAAGTTCATTAAATTTTTCTAATGAGGTCATCGTGTTCAACAGGTCAAGATGTGTCTGTTTCACACTAGGAACTTGCCCATGTTCCATGTTCAAAAGGACGAAGTTCGAAAAAATTATTGTCGTATGCCTTTCCCTTCTTATAACTTGTACCAGCGCCTTGTTACATTTTCTTCGCATATCGAGCAACTGTTTCTTGAGCATAAGCATTTTTCCTCTTTTTTGCACAATCACTTTCGATTGATTTTAGCAATGATTTGCAATAACTAGAAAAATAGCAATTTCGGACAATTAAGATGTTGACCAGAAATACTGGTCAACATTCAAATTTCTCAAGCAAAAAATTTAAAAGCGTGGTAGCCAATGCAACGATCAATTCAAATCAATCAAACAACCAGGGGGACGCAAAGTTCCACTAGATGAGCAAAAATTAAAATTCAGGAATTTTTGAACCCATTCTGACGAAATTTAAAGGAAAAATATATTGGCACAGCAAAAAGGTAGGATTTCACAGTAATACGTGTTAGACCTAGTTGGTATAGCAATACTATAGTTTGTTGATTTTAAATTGCTACGGAATTCAAACTCAACAAACTATTTACAGGGTATTAGGCCCAAAAATGTTTTAAAAAAATTAAAATTTCCTGAATGGCTCGACCAATTACGACCAAAATCAATAGCATTCATCCTTAAATTGTAGAGCACCTTCTGGCCAATTTTTATGAAATTCCGTTTTGATTTGCGACCTGTAGAGTGGTGACAGCATTTTAATTGGACTCGGTTATAGAGACTACGTTCGTTGTACTCACCCCGTCAATAAAACTAATAAAAAGTTGACTCCACACTTTTACTCATAATTAATTAACATAAAATAGAAGAGTGTCATCAACCTGAGAGAGTTTCTATGGAGTGTGATGAGGCTGGCGGAATGGTAAAATAGTCTCCGTAAAAAAGTTCGTTTTTGAAGAGTCAAGAGTGGTATGTCAATACTCCTCGATTGAATTGAAATATTGGGCTGAGCAATATTGACATGCCACCTGTTTTTCTTAAGCATTACGTTAAGGAAATAAAAGGGCCAAAATCATATTTTTTAATTTTAAATACAATTAGCTAATTGCAAGTAAATTTAAAATTTAAAATGAAGTATACCATAATTGCCCTAATTTTCTGTTTTATATTTGGTGCAATTTTGAAGCCATTACAAAATGTTGATTTTTAGAACTTTTAATTTTTTTTTTGCATTTTCTCATGAACCTCGACATATAATTTCATTGACGACATAACTTTGTTCACTCCGTCCTTTTGACCATGGAACATGGGCAATTTCCTAGTTATTTGATGACAAAATATTCTATTTTAAAGATTGTGTAATTGTCTGTAAGCATTATTCAAACTTTAGTTTACCTAAATGCGATGGTACTTATTTATTTAAGTCCAGAATAATGACCAAGTAGCTCGAATTAATTTTGCGGACAATAGCTCCAACATCATTCTTGGGTAGTCTGAAGTTTGACGGCACGTGGGTAAGTGGATAATGTCACTACCGACTAGTGAATTGATATTATTTTACTCAAAAGTTGGTAAATTGATAGTTCTCAACTTGGAAACCATGAAATTGGGTTTGTAGCCACCGGAGCAAGCTCCAACAACAAAAATTTCATTTTCCCCCGTACTTGTGATACAGGGAACAGAATTCACTTTGTGCCAGACGGACAGACAGGAAAAGTGATTTTTAGAAGGGAGATTCGCTTCCCTAAAAACCAAAGATCGAGAACTCTGCAGTTAAATTGTTTCAATGTGTCGGCCTTATATTTTCTGCATTAACAGTTCCATTTACGAAGTTTTCCAGTACATGGACAAGGCAACCATCCACACTTGTGACATAACATTTCGTTTACTTTCATCACAAAGACCTTTCATTTTTTAAAAAATACAAAATTCAAAGAATTTTATCCAACAGCTAAAAAATATAATTACAGGTCAACAATAACAGTTAACGCGCATAATCACTTCTACACGGAATTTATCTTCCGGATGTCATTTTTATTCCTGAATTCTTTCAATTCAATTCTTGCAACTCCAAAATCCATTCCCACACATGTCCTACTTCATAAATTCATCTATTAATTGAGGTTAACCAGGAACATCCAAAAAAATTCTTCCGAAATGTTGACGTGTGATCAACTCAAGTGGAATTTCACATTTTTTGGACTTTGGTGTCTCCTCCACATTTACCCCTGCAAGTTTGACAAAGTCAATGGATCGATGCAAATTGATAATTCCATTTGGTCCAAATTTACATTCAAAATTTGGCACTTTCTTGTGAGTTGTCACAGTTTGGGTTGTGTGGGTTTGACGATTTACTCCATTTCATTCGGACACCCAAAACTCCATCAACTTCCAATCATGGTGATCTTGTCGGTTGGTTGTGGAATTATGGTTACAGCTGCAACAATTGCATTTATTCGTTGGCCTGAATTGACTCTCAAACTCCACAATGAATTTTCCAAGTTTTCAGGTAACAATTAATTGTGCAATTTGAATACACATTTTGTAGTTGATTCTTTATAAAATTTAGATGATTCAAGTCCATCATATTGAATTCTGTTTGTATTCTTGCAAGCACAGAAGAGGCTGTGGTCAAAAGCCAAGAGAACAATTCAGAGAGAGAAAGAAGGTGGACTGAAAGGAGATCCTACACGGAACTTCTCATTTCCTACCTTCCTTTTGTCTTTTATCCAATTGTTCTGTATTGTCCACTTTACTACGAAGTTGACATGTCGATGCCTCTTAACCTCATAAATTTGTTGCCCATCAAATACCACAATTTTTTCACCATCTCCAGTTGTCTCAGCTTTGACATATTCATGTGGACGATAGATTTAATAATTGGTCATTATGGCTGTTACTTTCTATTGTCATTTATCAACACACTCGTAAACAGTCTTGACCTCTCAGTACAAACGTTGTTGTGGTTTGGATCGACCATGTAAATCCATTTTATAATTTATATCAAACCTCTTTAATTTAAATACCCTCACAAGAACAAAAGAATTTGTTTTGAACATGTTTAATTTTAATTAGATTTGTCAAGAAAAGTTTTCGTGGAAGTGACTTTGAGGAATTTCCGAAGGTCTCTCGGACTCTCCAACTTCAACTCGTTCTCCTCAATCTCAGTTGGTCTACAATTAATTTTCTGGTTAAAACTATTGCTCTGAATTTCGCGATTCTTGGTGGTTTTGGAGCAATTCGATTGTCACTGTCTCATCCCGAACTGGCTTTCATCTGTTGCATTTTGTGTCTACTGCCTGTCATCTTATACATCGGCTTCTTTAACAGGGCTTTTGTCATTCCTGACAAAATTCAAGAGGTCAAACAAAAAGTTTTGATCGAGTCACAAAATTTTCGATTGAGGGAGAGTCGTGAATTTTACAGGACGTTCTGCTTGTCCATTCCACCTTTGGGAATTAAATCTGGTCAATTTTCAACAATGGAGAGGGAATCCACTTTAATTTTTCTGGATTTTGTTTTTCAACAAATTGTTGGACTTCTCCTTACATTTTAGTCTTAAATGGAACAATTGTAGTTAAGGAATCGAAACAATGATTTATGTAGTTTTATTCATGCTTTATTCAAGTAGGAATGGGCGAGTGTCACTCACTGAGTGGATGATCATCGAACATCAGGTAGCTTCAACAGTCGGTCAAGGAGGAAGCAAAGAGGAAGTACATCAATTTATTATCAACCATCGGATTTTACTAGCAAAACCATACTGCCAGATCTTATAGGTGGAAGTGGGAAAGATTTGGCTTACAAAAACGAATTGCTCTAGTACGTAACTAATAGTTAAGCCATAAAATGGGATGAATATAATAATAATCGCAGCATTTGAAGCCACTGTAGTGCAATCACTTTAGTAATAAATAGTAGTATTCATTGTAGTAATAACAATAGTCATGGCTGTATAATATTAGAAACAACTCATTCTGATTAAAATGTAAAAATATTAATTAGAAATTTAGACAGCATCTCCTTTTCCTGTTTTCCTAAGTCCTTACGCATCTACTTTCAACGGAATGGAACAGGAGTGTTGTCATTTGACCAAATTTAAAACCAGCTGATTCTGGCTCATTTACAAGTTGTAGCCTGTCAAAAGTACCTTATTTTGCATTGTTTTAATTTAATACACTCACATGCCGACACATGTTTCACAAACTTGCTCAAAAAAATTTTGATTCTTTTTAATCGTTCGGACCCACAATATCATCACTAAATTCCAAAATTAGTAATATTTTGAAAAAACGCTCTTGAGGGAAGCGAAGCTCTCTACTGAAATCGTTTTTGTTCAAAATTTTACTGCTAAAGTTGAAGCTCATTTGAAAAATACACGTCAGAGTCGTTTCACAAACCAAATTTTTTGGTACAGAATATCTAGGAGTACATTTGGAAATATGAAATTTTTTATCGAAACCTTAGGCCGCAGTGATACCAAATATTTGTGTAACTTTATGTGGGTCATCCTGTAGTAAAATAAAAGTTTGTCAAATACCTCATTTTTCTCAATATGTCAATATCTGTTTGGATGTTTTACAAGACATCATGTCCATCATGGTCCCACCACTTCTTAATTAGACATTTGAGTTCTATTAGATTCAAATTGAAAAAGAAATGTGCTTGAACTAAAATAATTATTCAACAGTAGGAATTAAAGTGATGACTTGATTGTCGTTCAAATGTTCTGAATCCTCCATCTTTTATTCCAAGTGCAGGAGTCACTTTGACGATCTTTGTTAATTCTTTCTTAAGTAGATTCTTCATCTGAACCCATCTGATTCGTTTTTCACTAGATCTGAATTTCCGATCCAAATTCCATCTTCCTCTGGCAACAAGGATGGTGCCCTTGAATTTCTCGATGAGGTCAGGGAATTGAAAAAAATTGTAAAATATAACAACATAAATTGTAATATTTTCCAATGAGGCCATTGTGGTTGCAATTGATATGACGGGATGTTCCGAGTGAAATCGGAAAACAAAGAAGGTGCCAAAGATGGCTACAAACAGGCCATCATTTTCCCTGCAAATATGATGTTACAAAAAATGAGATTCAAGTGGACGATCCGAAGATGAAGGGAATGGCATTGGGTTCGAGCTATTTGAATTTCTTTCATCTGTACTTCCCAATCGGTAGATTTTTCCATCCTAAAAAGACGGGAAATCATGTCAAAAGTTATGGGAAATTATAATATGGTGACCTATCAGGGTCATATGGGGACCATTATCAATTAGCGCTGGCTCGATACGAACTCTCTTGGAATTTGGCGTCAAGAACTTACTGAAATGTTCCAGGGCTAAAAAATCCAACATAATCCAAATTACAATTAAAAATTCAAGTTCCAAGTTCGCCTTTCCACTCTGAATATCTTAGAAATTTGGTTCCGTCATTCTTCCCATTGTGACTTTGACTTGGCTCAAGCCTTATCGTTACATTTCTTGACAAATAATCTTAGTGTCTTGGTATCTCCTACTGCCATTGAAAAAATTAATGAATAATTTACCGTAGTAGGAAGGATTCTTGTAGAACTCGTTGACAGTGAAATCGACGTGTATCGGAGCAGACTGAAAATTTCCGACCCAATTTACACCAATCCTGCATATCCAACGCTGTTTTCTCATAATTAAAATTTTAACTAATTAAAAGCTCTGCTTTAGTAATAAATTTCAAATTGTCAAATTGTCAACTAATGACTAAGAGGTGTGATAAATGCCAATGAATTTGTAATCGCAATTCCTCTATTTTTGACTTACCCAAATTCCAGTCTATCCATCCAACCTAGAGATCAAAGTCTTGACAAATTACGACCTTTTGAGTTCGTGCTACTCAATCTCGGGCTATAAAGTGACGTACACCCAAATAAGTGATGGATAAGAATTTTGGGTGACACGTTTCATGATGTATCTCTAGAATGGTATAACATTAATTAATGATTTATTCGGTGAATGATAATCAAATATCAAGCTTCATTTTTATAAAAAATATTATGAAATAATTATTTTCGTTGAAAGTATCATTAACATCAAAGAAATTCGACACAAAAAAGTCACAAAAGTGGGTAAAACTTTAACACAACACGCATAAAAACATCTTTTAAATATTTTTTAAAAATGTTTTATTATTTTGTAGGACCACCTTCCACGTGTATAACTGGTGATCCCTGAGGACATTTAGTCAAAGCACTAGCTCGATGTGTCCTTTTTGCTACCCAGTCCCATGACCACAAAACTACTGCACTAGTTCAAGAATTCTACTTACTGCAATTCTAACTCGAAAAGTTACTACTTGCTTCAGATACCGAACCGAACGTCTGATGACGGCAAAAATCCACCAAAATAATTCGAGCCACTTAACGTGGTAGATAAATTCCAAAATGAGCATTCCCATTGCAAGAACTATTCCGTATGCGAGTCCTTGAAAAGTGTAGTGAACGTCTGTTCCAAGGAATCCCAATTGGTTAAATCCACTGATGACA
>JAQHQX010000941.1:0-10402 GCA_034694425.1 Arrhopalites sp. Gr-Col-00791 | reverse complement strand
GTCTTTTAGACACCCGGATTTTTGGTTTTCGGTATTCAAGAGCACAAAGCAACGCATTCTCACTTACTACTACATTCAAGGCATCGAAATATCACATTTAGGACAAAAAAACGGTGGGCCAAATTTTGACTCTTATCCGATAGGGTCCTTTGCAACTGAACCTATGACCAGTATGGCTTCACATCTAATTGGAAATAATCCATAGCTGGAATTGAAATTATGTTGAAGCACCATAAATTTATGATAGAGGTCAAAAAGAGTCTCGGATGACAAACGCCAATTTCTTCCATCTATTTTAACGATCCTGCGACACATCAAGTCCAATTATAGTCTTAACTTCTAGTGTACCAATTTCTTCGAAAATGCTAATTACAAGTAAAATATGCTGGTACTTTATAAACTTACTTTGTACGACTCAAGACACTTAGGACCAAGTCAACATAGAAATAACATGCAAATTCATGGAACAGAAAGAAGATAAATATAAATCCCGTAATATAAAAATGAATCAACCCAATCACCAACTTTATTGCCAAGGGAAGGTTCCGAGGATCTGATGAGAGGGATGTCAGCATCTCCAAAGAATTTGGGGCTAAGAAGACCCGAAGGGCACGTGACAGTGTCACCGTAATTATCTTTATTATGCCCACTCTACAAATCCGAGCAACTTTGTCTTTACCCAAATGAGTGGAGCTCGTACCATGACTGAGTTTAGCTGACAAATAAAAAATTGATGTTAAAATGTCGCCTGATTAAAAACAAAATGGACTTACAATTCCAAACTGCACAAATGTCCAAGAAGGCATTAATGACTTTGTGTTGATATCCATAGCCTTTTACGGTTATCCAGATGTTGATGTTGACGATCATGTAGATCATGAATATGTAGCAGGATCTAAATTTGTGTCTTGGACTCTCGTCTGCCATGTCGAGTATCTGGACTAGACGAACAGCTAAAAAAATGTCGTAGAGTAAAACGACTATCAGTGACACCCACAATTGATACTTGTAACGTCTGGACGTGTTGAAATAAATTCTTTTGTTCTTGTCAAGGAAGTAGGGGACCCAACCCACTTTGTGACCAAAGTTGACCGATTGTGCAAATACTTTTAGGCCTTCACTAGTTGACATTTTGTATCTTTCCAATCCGAATTCCTTGAGCGGGCAAAATGACAAATTTTATTAACTTGTTGGTTTTGGTAGGGAAATTTGAGTCCGTAATTCTTCATATGAAGAATGTTGAGTGGATGTTCAACTGTTGAACTTCAACATATGGCACAAATGGATATTGGGCAACTCGGGATACATATTAATACGTGGAAAAAAAAAAGATAGCTGTTGAAAGGACAGCAGCAGTAAAAGTACAAGCTAGAAATGGGCTTTTATTTTTCTCATCCGACAAAATTCTTATTTTGTTCCACCAAAATAATTTTTTCTGCTCTACAATATTTTGACTGATTGAATTATTTTCTGGTTTGACACAATTTCGTCACATTGTAGCCGCGCAAAGGTCAAAAAAGGTTCAAGAGTTTTAGGGGAAAAAATTCGATTTAGTCAAAAACTTTCGGATGAAATTGTAGAGAATTAGGAAAATGAGAATATGATCAGCCACAGTTCAGTCTAAATGAGCACAAAGGACGGTTGAAAAGATTCAGAAAACGAGTTCACGTCATGAAAAACATTGATTGCAAACTCAGTTTTGAATTTACTTGGTACTTGAGTTAGAGTACACCTAAGTTCGTGATTATTTTTAATAATTCACGAATGTGAAACCCTATAGTCTATATTACACTCGCATATATAGCCAGCATTAACCAGAAGCATAAAATTTCAACATAAAATAATTCCTAACTTCGTAGAGTCTGATTCGTTGATTATACCTTGCAAGGTATAATTAACGAATCAGACTCTACGTTAGGAAAAGTTAGGAATTATTATCAAAAGCTGAGGGTTTTTGAAAACACTCGATGTTTATTCTAGCACTTTAAAACATTAAGAATGCTTTAAAGTGTTAGAATAAACTCGAGTGTTTTCAAAAAACCTCCAGCTTTTTATTTTCATTGTAAATGAGTTGTTGGATTTTTGAAAACTTCTATTTAGTGCACACTGATCCTGATTGAAGAAAAAAGCACCTTTGTGAATTAGATATTTTTCTGATGAAAATAATGTAGACTTGTTGCATTGAAGGCAAATTGTTGACAAAAAATTGTTTTTAGAGATTTGAAAATCTTGAGTGGAATACGTATGTACGTGCCATATTTTAAATGGAAAATTGGGCATTTTCAATCATTCAAAACTTTTGATTCTGCAACTGGCGGCAGCTGAATTTTGTACTCAAAATTAGTTAAAATAAAGGTCTTCAATATTGGTCCTGGGGTTTCATCTACCTGCATTCGATTGGAATCTTAATTGAAATATTTCTAAGGTGCTCAGTTGATAAACTCGTCCATGAATTTTTTTCGTAGGGAAGTTTTTATTTTTCGATCTAAATATTGTACCACAATGTGAGGAATGGTAGTGCGTGTCTATTAAAATTACAAGCTTTTCCCAAATCTTCTTTTAGGCTAAAGACGCTTTTTTCTTCAATCCGGATCAGTGTGTAGTGGTACGAGGGGATCAGATCGGATCGGTAGATGGAACGTTTGAAAAACAAACTGAAAAATTCAGCTGCGAATGATGATGCTTTAAGAATCAGTTTGGTTTTTGGCTCTTTGATTTCCTATGGAAAAGTGACACTCTTTCAGTAACTCAAACTCTCACACAATAATCAAAGGCAACAGTTCATGTGACCACTTACAAGGCTAGTCAATTAATCTCAAGGATTAACTACCACAATTTGACTTGTAAACATTGAACTTAATTCATAATTGGAAATTAATTAATAAGGCTTTTGACAGATCGGATTGTTGGATCATCCAACTGTGTTTATTGAAACCATTAAAGTTACGAGTCATCCCAACGAGTCATCCATGGGATGTACGTACATTCATATTTAGTACTTTTTTTTATTATTCTGACTGCACCAAAACGAGTTAAATTCGTTGTAATCCTAATTATTGTAGATTTCATGAGTCATAAAATGTGGACCAAATTCTACAATAATTATGATTACTCGGATACACACATTTAATTAATTATTTAATGTCATTTACTCCATGGAGTAGGTTCTTGTTTCCAACTCCAAACTTTAATTTTAATTGTTCTGGACTTAAATGTATAATTATCATCACATTTAGGTGAAATATGACGGTGAAAGCCGTCCGCACGACTTAGAATGTTTGTCTGTCCGTCCACCCTGCTTAAAATTTTTTCATGGAATGTGTCCATCTTTCCGTTCGTAGTACTTAGAAAATTTCCGTTAAATTTTTTTTAAATTCTCAGATTATTTGCAAGCTTCCCATTATCCCGCTTAGCGGATCGTTCTATCTTGTTGGGAAGCTTGCTGATCATTGTCATCGCATTTCAGGTCACTTATCGTCGTGTGTCCGTGTGTCTGTCCGTCCGCACTACTTAGAAAATTTGCCCTAAATATTTGCAAGTTTCCCATTATCCTGAATAGCGGGTCGTTCTATCTTGTTAGGAAAGTGAAGCTCCCTTCTAAAATCACTTTTCCTGTCCGTCTGTCCGTCTATACCCCTCAGGCGACTGGTAACTAAGCCCTAGCTGGCCTGAAGGCGTAAGGGGCTGGGTTTACAACTGGTCAAAGGTTCAAATCCAGGTCTGGTTGTCTAATTGTACTGTTGTGCCATTTGATTTTTTCCGTAGCCCCGCATAGACATACTGTTTTCTAAGATTATGTATGACTCGTGAGGGACCACGGAAAAGTCAAGTGGCACAAGTAGTATCAAACGGACATTTGTGCAGCTTCGCTTTCCTTTCCGCAGAATACAATTTAGCGGCCGAAACCGTCATGCAGAAATGGTTTTAACATTTTTAGATTTTTTGATTAGTTCTTTGATGAGTAATAACGGATCAAAATAATTTCATCCAGCTGATCCCATGGACAATTTAAACCGTGTGTCGAATTGACCTGTGTCCAATTTACATGGATTCTAGTTATCGTATCTCAATTTTTGACATTTAATTTCAATTAATTTTAAATTGACTAATTGAGGTAGGCTGAAAGTTGAACATAAACAGGTAACAAAAGAATATTATTTTTCATGTGCTGGATACATGTCACGTGTTGGACCTCGGGTAGACCAAAATTCTGGAATTTTCAAGAAACAAATTATCAATCAGCACCTTTCAACACAATGAAATTTATTTAAAATGCTCTGTAATAGCTGAGCCTTCGTGGGAAATTCAAATTTGTACGAATTAGCTAAAGAAATTGTTTCTCAAAATTAAGTAAAATATTAATAACAATTCATTTTAATTTTAATTGTTTAATTATGACACTCACCATCAAATCCTTTCCCACTCCTTGGCCATTTGAATTCCTTCTCCACACATTCTCCACTCATCCCTTCAAAATCTCTATGAAAATGCCTTTGCATCGTCACCTCTGGTTTGTACAGCACCATATCGTCATGCTTCAATCCCAACACATATCATTAAACTCTACAGCTTAAACCATGATCGGATGAAAAGCATTTTGATGTGCACGTCGACTCCGAATGAACAAAAAAGAATTCAAGGACACAAGATCAAAATATTTTTTAATAAAATTAGGCAAAAGAGTTATAACCCTAGTAGCATGTACGGACGAAGCGACCGTCAAAACTGGTCAAAACACGGTCTAATTTTTCCCCGACGACCGTTCAACGTGGAATCGACGTCAATTTAAGTCTACCGCAATTGGTTCGATTACAGGCCCATTAGAGGTTTCTTTTATTAGTGGTGCCCACAAGACGAACAAGTTTGTACATTATTTAGCAGCATGTCAAAATCTCGTCCAAATTCCGTTTGTATATTTGATTCCGAAACGACCATGTTTGAACCGTCCAAACTCCGTCCGTACCCAGACTACAATAGTGGTCAATTCAAAAAGCATATTGTGACCGGGGAGTGAATTTACTACAAGAATTCGTATATGAGTTCCAAAACTCGTACGGAAAGAAAAATTTATCATACAATGTTCATTACACTTGAGTGAGGATGCGCTAACCCATGGACCGCTGGACGAATTCAGTACATTTCCATTCGAAAAAAATTTGCAAAAAAGCTAAGAATTTAATCAAATCAACGTATCCTCTTTTTGAACAAGTCGCTAGGAGAATTTGATGACTGCAAAGCCACAGACACTAAAATGCAAGTCTATCATTTTGACCAAATTTTCCCATCAAATTGGTCCAGTAGTTGGTCAATTCACTGGTGAACAATTTAGATACATTTGAATTCATGATTTTACACTAAGGCAGCAAGGTCATAATGCGTGCATCAGGTGCAATAATTAAAATTGAAAATATTGTTTTGGACAGTCAAAATGAATTTTATATTATTGAACAGAAGAGCGGAAACGGAGAAAATTGTTTTTCTTTTCCCTGCAACTCGTTGGAATTCGGAGTTCAAATTATATTGAATGATTCACGAGAGTCATGTCAATGGCCCATTCTTGAAATCAGATGTAAATGTGTTTCATTGCCATACAAAAGTAATTATTGTGTTGTGTTTCCACTTTTTCATTGTTACGATTAGCTTTTAGTTCACACATGATGGATGCATTATCATTACAGTAAATCAATTAATTAATTTTTTTATAATATAAAACGACTATTTAATTTATTATTTAATTTAAACTTTCAATTTCTAATTAAATGTTTTTTTTTTTAAACTCCAAAGAACTTCCTATTTGTAACCACAGGTTACAATTGTTGATTCATGCAAAAAGAAAAGTTTGTTTATTTTCCAGAGAATTTTCTCTTTCTGTATTTTACTTTACATAATTTTCATTTTCTGCATCAAAGTCTAGGATCAAGAATGACAAATTTTACATACTGGAATTTTATTGAGAAGAGAAGGTTTCATTGTTCGGGTACATGACAGGTACTACCTGTCTGAGTTCAGTTTAATAATTTGAGTTTCAGCTTCATCAAGAAGGGTTTTTATAATCTAATTTGAAAGTGTTTAATGTCTTTTTCATTTTAAAAGTTGTTTCTCAGATCAAACATCTAATCACAATTTTTTAAACTTTACATTGGCAGGTACCTTGTCGAATTTAAGGTAGTATTAAATTTCATTATGTGTGGCAGACCTTAACCTAACTCTCTGTAAAGAATTAAATGTTTTGATGAATTTTTATAAGGCTGCATCTCTCCAGTCCCCACAATTTGCAAAAGTTTAATGCAAGGGTTCTTGGAATATACAGTAATATATTTTGGTCATTGTAGTATCCTTCATTGTTGTTTTGAAAATTATCTACCTCACAAGCATTTACATCACGAAATTAAATTACTGTGTATTTCTTTTTAAATTAAAAGACGTTTTTAGAAGCCCGACAAAAGCTCCGAGTAGCAGAAGAAACATCAGATCTGTCAACTTATGAAAAACAAAATCGCCCATCCAAAAGGGTTCTGAGTCCCACGATATTGTCTCCTCCCAAAAGATTACGGCCAGGAACTTTTCCGAGCTCAGCAAAAGGTCAAGGTTCCAGACAACAATCAGAATTGGAACATAGTCAATCGTCAAGTCAAAGAGAACTTGGCAAGCACACTCATTCTTCTTAATTTAAAACATTCAATATTATGAACTTTTTTTATACTCAGATCTGGACGACTCTGGTTTCCTCGCACATTTTGACTCACTAAAATTGAACAGGTCATCAGAATTGAATAATATTTTGGACAATACATATCCATAGGTCACTTCAACTTTTGTGAAAAGCTCATAGGTCAACTCAGTAGATTTGCTGAGGTCAGGCATATATAAGAAGCAGTTTTGAGATGAAAAAATTTCCTACTCCAGGCTGTCTCATTTATTGGTTTTATCTCAATAAATTACTGAGTTGACCTCTGATCTTTTCATAAAAGTTGGAGTGATCTATGGACATGCATTTTCCAAAACATAAATAAATTCTGATGACCTGTTGAATTTTAGTGAGTCAAAATGTACAGCAAACGAGAGACGTCAAATGCAAAGAGAAAAAAAATTGAGCAAAATGTACAAAAGTCAGTTTCCTCGCACATTTTGATTCATTGAAATTCGGCATGTCATCAGAATTTATTAATATTTTGGAAAATGCATGTCCATAGGTCACTTCAACTTTTGTGAAACGCTCAAAGGTCAGCTCAGTAAACTTCCTAAGGTCAAGCATATATAAGACGCAGTTTTGAGATGAAAAAATTTCCTACCCCAAGCTGCCTCATTTATTGCAATAAATGAGACCTCTAAGCTTTTCACAAAAGTTGAAGTGACCTATGGACATGCATTTTCCTAAATATTAATCAATTCTGATTACCTGTTCAATTTTTGTGAGTCAAAATGTGCGAGGAAACCAGAGTCGTCCAGATCTGAGTATTAAAAAAGTTCATAATATTGAATGTTTTAAATTAAAAACAATGAATGTTCTTGTCAAGTTCTCTTCGACTTGACGATTGACTATGTTCCAATTCTGATTGTTGTCTGGAACCCTGATCTTTTGCTGAGTTCGGAAATGTTCCAATTAGCTGAATTTAAAATTAGTTGCTTTGTACAGAGTTGTATTATAGTTTAGTCATATTGAACCAACTTATAATGAAACGTACTTAATATAATATGTAGTAGATTAGTGCTCATTCTCTGTACGTAGATAATTGCACAATTATAGTTTATAATTTTAATTGTAATTGAAACTGAATTGTGCTTACAATTGTCAATATATTTAGGTAGAAACCTTGAATAAAACTGTATATTATTAAAATTTTCATATGATGATCGTGGATATGTTTTTTACATTTATTAAAGAAGCTGGAGGCAGCACGAATAAGAAAAATGGGGTAGTCTATAATCAGTCGAATTTTAGTCTGAATGGTAGTCAAAACTTCGACTTTTATTGGGACATTTGGTAGTCCAACCACCGTCTAAAAGTCGCCGTTTCGTCACATCTAGACGTCCGTTGAACGTCCGAATGTGGACAAAAGTTGGTCTAAATTTCGTCAAAACTTCGTCCGTCTGCTACTAGGGAACGTCCAATTTCTAACATTATCCGGGAGGCACAATTTGTTTCTCAAATCTAAGGGATCTTTCTTAAGATTATATTCTCTTAAAGGAAAGGAATACATTTTAGTTTAAGGGAGGCCCAGGTAGTCTAGTGGACTAGACTACCGTTTGTGTAGTACTTCTACCGGCGTGGGTTCAAATCCTACGAGGTTGGAGGAATGCCAAAGACAGTCCACCATCCCACCAGGAACTCCGCGTGGTAGAGAGAGTGTGGATGGCGCTGTGTTGGCAGGGGGGCAGACTATCCGAAGTTGATGCTGGTTGAGTGTCTCCGACCGACCTGTTACCCAACCCTTCTTCCGTTGCAAACTGCCGTCCACACTCTCTCTCCCTCTCATAGTTAAGTAAAAGTGCAAGACTTTCTAAAATTGTAAATATTGTTATGATCCAACTGATGACCAATAAGATGCAAAATGGATGTAGTATGCAACAATATGCAATAAATATAAACCTACACACGGGTAGTTTATTTTGCTTCCTTACACTCAAGGAATTGTATTTATTTAGTTATTTTATTTAGTTTAAAACAAGAATAGTACATACACACTTTGTGTATGCACAAAGGTATCATCAACCCAAAGGACTACACTTAGCAGTCAGTTACTTCTCAGTAACCAAATCTATATTCAAATATTCTGTAACAATTAATGTTAGTGAGAGTTCAACTCTTTACACCAACTCAGACAATTGTTCAAGACAGAATCCTCCCGAAACATTAATTGCAGCCTCCCTTTATACACTCTCTAACATGTAGAGGGAAAATGTACAAAGAAGTAACTAATGCGCATGTACATAGTCTCTCCTACATCCGCAGACTGTGTCTCTCCAACGTTCGCAGTATTTCTATACATGCGCAGTACGTCTCTGTACCACGTGCGCAGTATGTCTCTATACTACGATTGCCGTATGTCTCTCTGACGTTCGCAGTCTCTACTGCTCTCTCAAACGTCCGCATACGAATATGGAATTTCTATGTTTTACTCAACTTTCGAGTAAACATCTATGTATGCAATCTTATGCATGTATGTATATGCATAACTTATGCATAAATAAAGTATAATAAACATAAATTGCATGACAATTTTACACATTTCAATATGTGCACATGTGTGTAATTTGGTATGGGCGAAATCCTTAAACTGCATAAAGATATTGTTATCATTATTACTATAGTAGTTTAAATACTCAAGCTTGCCTACATTTTTAATTAAGATTATAAAGTTATATTTCGTTTCTACAATTTTGGTTTAATTTAAACTCAAAATGTCCCGCTAGAGAACATTTTAGGGGAAAGTCAGAAGCAATGCCACCACTTGTTGGATGACAAAACCGATGAAATTGAGAGTAGAGATTCTTTCCAGGGTATGGAAAGAACCAACTTTGATCCCAACATTCTCCACTGACTTGATATTATTTTGAAAGTATTCCCGATTCTCTTTAAATGTAATTCGATTTGCGTTGAGCCTTGAATTCTGTCATTTTGAGTGGTAAAGTGGAAGCTTTACCAAATTTGGATACAAAAAGAGTCAAACAGTCTAGTCCTATGATGGTCACAGTCAATGAAATTATGGGATGAGGGAGGAGTAACCGAATTCCAAAGAATAGAAATGTAATTGAGCTGGTGATGAGTTCAAATTTGTCCATGAAAATGAGTTGAGAATAAATCAAATTAAATATTTTGATGGCCAATTCAATTTCTCGTGCATCAGAACATCCCCTGTACAATCGGCCAAATTGAAAATCAGTTTTGGTTGATCTGTGAAAAAATTTTTTTTTAATTTCAAACCAGGTTATTGCCAACGTAAGAAAAACTGACTTTTTGAACTTGTCACTATCAAACGACATTATTTCGTTTTAAAAATACCCCCATTTAACATTTTAAATTGACCAAAGGAGTTTCAACGACAATTTCCTAGGGTGAAAATTAGTTTTATGGACATTAAAATTTAAATAGACGATTCTCACTCAATTTCACAAATCCAAGATTCTAAATGATCCATTTGACATTGGACAAAGGCTAGGATGTTGAAATTTCCATAAAAGTCTACACAAATGGCAGTAAATAGACAAACTGTTTCGTACAGCATGAGACAAATCAATATCGGGATATTTTGAAGAGATTGTGGGACAATTGAAAAAATATAT
Organism: Arrhopalites sp. Gr-Col-00791; assembly: GCA_034694425.1. Lineage (NCBI taxonomy): Eukaryota > Metazoa > Arthropoda > Collembola > Symphypleona > Arrhopalitidae > Arrhopalites > Arrhopalites sp. Gr-Col-00791. The sequence goes on along the minus strand of JAQHQX010000941.1, from coordinate 118 downwards.
TGAAGCGAACTTGGATCATATAAATAAATTATAGAGATTGAAGGGGTCAAACTGAGGAGAGAGTAGGGAAACATCACAATGAACCATTCTTGTCTGCAGTAGTTCTTTCTGGACACTT
>JAQHQX010000940.1:0-10405 GCA_034694425.1 Arrhopalites sp. Gr-Col-00791 | reverse complement strand
ATCTATTAACTGATGGAATACATTTGACGACAATGGAACTTCCGTGTTCTATGTTCCACCGTCTATCAATTTTCTCTACTAATTTGGGGGCCGATATGAATTGATTTTAGGAGACTTGAACATGGAAAATCCAACCCACAAAAAATTCATTATAGCTCAACCCCTTGGAAAAACAAAGCTTGAATTAGATTCGTTTGATTTGCATAAACAATTCTTTGCAAAGTAGACCAGTAGGCTTTAATTGGACATGATAAGTCAAAGAGTTGTGGAATGTTTTTATGCACAGAGAGACGTTATTGATGTTTGTAACATTTAATTTCAAATACATGACAAGATGGGTCACCCCTTCATCAATTACGTTATAAAGTTTAAAGTTAGGTAGGAGATAACCTCATAGCCAATGTTCCAAAATGTGATCAGATGCAAATATGTATATGAATATAATTATATTGAATTTTGTTAATTCATCCGTTGTGTTCCCTTTGCTAATTTTGGTTTCCTTTTTTCTTACTCTTATCCCTTTTGATGTTATAAATTTAAACAGTCCTGTTCTAATCATAGTCTGGCACACGAGCCCTTTTTGAGACATTCGTTCAGACAGCCACGTAGACTCTTGACCCTTCCTGAGTAATTTTATCGGCATCCCACTCGGTATACTGAAAGTTGACTACTCGATTAATCCTTCGGCTACTCGAATCAGACCTTTAAAAACTCAGACTTGTACTTAAAACAAATGATTGCTGATTCAACTTTGAGACAAGCCGGAAGTTTGCATGTTTTCATATTTAAACTTTGTTTTTAATAGGATAAACTTTACTTTAATTAGAGTTACAGTTCTGAGAACTGGTTGTCACAACCCTACTGCATTTATTTCTCTTTTAAAATTTCTCACAAAATTGAATTGATAAATTTTGAAAAAATGAATTTTGAATTTTTTCAATCAAGAAGATAGTTGGTATTGGCCGCAAACCATTTTTGAATATCGAATCCAAATTCCTTCATCCATTGAATATTTTTTCCAATTTTTTCAAGGGCATCATTTAATTTGGAATTTTGAGACGGCATTTCAGGAATTAATTTTTCAACCAAATTGGTTAACTTTAATCAAAAAGAAAATTAAAAGATTAAATTTTTCATTTGATTTTTGAAACATAATGAAATAAATTAAATTCACATCAGTCCAGTTCTTTTGTTTTTGAATTGACTAGTAAATAATTTTGATATTGAAAATAAATTTAATTACTTGAATTAATTCTTTTGATGATTTGTAAAATTTACTTGATGTTTTGATCACATTCACAATAATTTTGTCACCCAAAGAATCCAAATTGGATTTAATTGAACGAAAATTTTGATTTATCATTTTCAAAACTAATGGACGTCCTTGTGGATTTTCAATAATTTTTTCAAGAAGTTCTGAAATATCTGATTTCATCAAACAATTTGATTTGCACGATCCAGAAATCACTTCTAGAATTTCATTTTGAATCAAACTGGAAAAGTTTACATTAATTTTCATTTAAAATCCATTTTAGTCGATTAATTTTAATTATATATTTTAAAATATTGAAGGTGATATTGACGTTTTCTTAATTATTTTTTTAAATCTTATCTGATTACAAAACAAGTTTACCTTTCAAGATACAGGTCCCGAGCACAAAATAGAGCCAATAGAAAACGTTTTTTGAAAAAACTACCAGAATTAGTTTGGAAATATTGATCTAAGAGAAAATTAAATCCTTGTTGATTGGACTGACTAACTCCGTGACACAAAATTACAGCTTGGAAATCAGGAGGAATTCTTTACAAAATACAAAAATGTAATTAGATGAAAGATCAAATTAATTAATTAAATATTTTAAAACAGACTCAAGACAAATTAAATTCAATGAATCTTCAATCAATTCTTAAATGCTGCTAATATAAAAAATTGAAATTGAATAATGTACATGTTTGAAAAGTTGGCTGGAGATTTTTGAAATTCCTCAAAGAGATCAAGAGCCGTCTGGCGGCATTTGGAACTATTTAAATGACAAGCCCAATCCAATAATTTTGAAGTCAAAATGACTTTTGTCCCAATTCCAACATGGGAAAGTGGTAACGTCCAATTAGCCAAAATAATTTCCAAAATTCCTTCCAACTTTGGTACTAAATAATCCTTTAATGAAAATCACAATAAAATTATTTCCCCTATTAGCTGAATTCTAAATTGAAAAAAAAATTTAGGAGAAAAATGAAAATTTTCATAATTTACATTCATCTCTCGACTTTCTTGAAAAAGATTCCGAGGAATTGTGAGATGAGTGAAAAGTGTGTACCAAGTGATCTTGTTCGTGCTTCAAATATCTTGTAAATTCCAACGCCTTTTCTATTGTCACGTGAACTTTGATGGATCAAGTTCAAAAAATAAAAATCTCAATTTTTGAAATTTTCATTGAGGTAACTTTTATGAAAAAAAAATCTTTTGTTTGTACAATGTTTCGCTAGACTGAAGTAGTCATCAATTAATTGGCTTCTGGAAAGACCACTAAAAACATTCAAGTTTGATGATAATTGTTCGTGAATCAGTTTCAAAAAATGGTCGTCGTACAGTACCCGGAAAAATCCTGTTTTTGCAAAAAAAACAATGAAAAATCCCACAAATTTTTTAACAATTTAATTTGACTTTCAAAAATTAAAAGAATGAAGAATAAAAAGTCTAACCCATCGAATCTGGATTTAATAGTATCCAACTGTTTGTTTCTATCTCATGAACCGCATCTTGACTTGATAGCCATAGGGCAGGTGTGTGGTTGCTGAAATCGGAATTTTTTCATTGCTATGGCAACTGGTACAATCCATTCTCCATGCAAGGTCAAATTTTGACTTGGAATAGAGTCCGAATTGTTTTTGGCAGATAAAAATTGTTCTTGTGAAATATGAATTTTAGTCAACTCGGATATGGAATTATTATTAGAGTTGACCTTGGTGACCCTTAGTAAGGGGTAACCAGGTTGAAGAGTCCAGGAATCTAAAATCTGTTTCATGGTGAGTATTGAAGGAAGTTTGTTGGCCCCCTGGGCAAATTCATTGAGAACTATGAAGAGCTGATCCTGTACCACTGATTGATAGGCACTATATCCCAATTGTTATCATCATGAGTTACCATGGCAACCGAAAATACAAAATTAAGTCCGTTATATAATTTTAAAGTTTCCTGGGCAAATTAATTTGAAAAGAAACTTGGTATTTAAAATTTAAAACTTCTGATCTACAATTAAGTGTGGGGGACCACATACCTGCAATTTGATTTCAAAAAATTCTTGACCTGACCTTTGACCTTGACCTTTTGACCTGACACTGTCATACAAATTTCTATAAACTGACCTGGACATTTCGTCCCTCAAATATGGTAGAATTTGCTTTCTCGCAGATGAAATCCGAGACAATAAAAGCTACCAAATGGGTTGACATAGGCATTGTTCTATTGTATTCATCCCATACCCAACCTGATGGGAGTGACGAACTGAAACATTAATTAACTTTAGCCTTTCATGTTCCCTTTTGACCTTTGTAGATTGACAATGATGAGATAAATACAAACCTTATGGACTTACTCAAGAACATGCTGATTCTTTGGCAAAGTATTTGCTAACGAATTTTGATTAAGTTTTCGCCCGATGGAAATATCAAAAGTTGATTTGAATCTTGGTTCTATTTTAATTGTGAATTTCAATTAATTTCCAATACTTGGGGGGGGGGAATCAAAGCTAATTGTAAAGCAAGATAAATTAAATGAAACAGATTAAAATATTTAAAAAATTTACCATCGAAACATGGAAAAGCTTTCCGAGTGTGATTTGGTTGGAATTGAGTTGCTGCCAAATGCCTACAATTAAATAATAGCTGCAATTGACTGACAAAGTTAATTAAAATTAATGTTTAATAAGGATTTACCTCGTTTCACCTGATGGAGTCTCGTATTTAGCTCTAAACAACCCTGTTTGATCCTCTCTAACTTGTGCTACAAAAGTCATATGCAGTTCATATTTTTCTTTAGGTTTTAAAAATGCCGCTAGTTGAATATGGTAAAACTCATTGACTTCAGTGTAGAATGTCGACAGAATTTTTAATTTTGCTCCAATACTGCCTGAATCGCTCATTTCAAATAACTACAAGTAAATTCCAATTAAAAAATTATTAACCAAATTGAAATCAGTTAAGTGTAAAAATTAATTCTGAGTTGAAAGATTTCTTGTAGATTCAGTTTTTCGAACAGAAATAAATTGTTAATTAAAGTTACAACAAAAAACTTTGATGATAAATTGTAATTAAAATTGACTTACAGTCATCGTAGACTCATCAACGGTGACATTTGGGTTTTTATGTAAAACGATGAAATTTGTTTGTTCCTCACATTCCAATACAATTTGAACTGTCCCGGGTGCCACGAATTCTAAATCCTCTTTCTCATTAAGAATTGGTCGTATACGCAATTTATAATGGAGTGGTCTCAGGGATAATGGCAGTGCAGTTTGATTGAGATTGAAACCGGGATTTTCAAATATTTTTACTTCTTGGATTCCGCTTGATTCAATTGGCGCTACTTGCAATGAACTTTGAGAGTTTACAGTCAAACTAAAGCTGAAGATGAGCAACCAAATTGTGTCCATGATGGACGACTGTATTTAATATAGATTTAATTTTCTGTTGGTTAATTTCTCCACAATCAGCAAAAAAAATTTGAATTGAATTGTGAAGAGACGAAGGGATGACAGAAGATAATGAAAACGTAAAGGAAATTAAGAGCTGAGAGTTGATGAGTAGGTTCAGGGTGATCGAACGGGCAAGGATAAAATGTCCATAAAGTCACTCTGCAGCTTCAAACTGGTTCGGCCTTGTTCTGTTATTTGTAGAAATCGTACAGAATTGTGAAAATGTAATGAAGGAATGTGGGAATAAAATTATTTTAGTTGTAGAAAAATTTATTACATGTTATTTTTTAAACTTATTATTTAGAATTTTGAGTACAAAACATCATGGGTGTCAAGTCAGCAGCCAATTCAAAATTCCTTCATAAAACGAGAACCCTTCGTCCTAAAATTATGAAACTCGGGATATAAGCTCCTTGCTTGATTTAAGGAGGGGACATTCGAGGAATTTTCGATATCTTTGAAAACACCTTAGAAATCGCAATTTTTCTAGTTTTTTCTAAGGAAATCGGTCTTCCGGGGGCAATTTGAGATGCATTCTTCTCAAATTCGGGACTTAAGCTCCAGGCTCGATTTCAGAAGGGGACATTCGAGGGTTTTTTGATATCCTTGAAAAAACCTTAGAAATCGACGTTTTTCCAATTTTTTAATGAGAAAATTGGTCTCCAAGGGGCAATTTGAGATGTCCCCTCCCCATATTCGGAACTTAAGCTCCTCGCTGGATTTCAGGAGGGACATTCGAGGATATTTCGATATGTTTGAAAATACCTTAGAAATCGCAATTTTTCTGATTTTTTTCGATGAAAATTGGTCTCCAGGGGGCAAATTAAGATGTCCTCACCTCAAATTCGGAAGTTAAGCTCCTTGTTGGATTTCATCAGAAGATATTGAAGGATTTTTTGATATCTTTTAAAACACCGTAGAAATCGACATTTTTTTCATTTTTTTCATTTTTCTACGAAAATCGATCTCCAGGGAGTAAACTGAGATATATTCTCCCCAAATTCAGGACTTAAGCTCGAAGCTCGATTTCAGGAGGGGACATCTCAAATTGCCCCCTGGAGACCAATTTTCTCATTAAAAAATTGGAAAAACGTCGATTTCTAAAGTTTTTTCAAGGATATCAAAAAACCCTCGAATGTCCCCTCCTTAAATCAAGCAAGGAGCTTATATCCCGAGTTTCATAATTTTAGGACGAAGGGTTCTCGTTTTATGAAGGAATTTTGAATTGGCTGCTGACTTGACATTTTCAGCGGAACGGCTCACACTGTGCCAACTTGAATAAAAAGCGCCTTTCTGAAGTAATCGTTTTTCTGATGAAAATAATGTATATTTGTTGCATTGAAGCCAAATTCTTGACGAAAAAATTGTTTTTAGAGATTTGGAAATTTTGAGTTGAGTACGTATGTACGTGCCATGTTCTAAATGGAAAAATGTGCATTTTCAATCATTTAGAACTTTTGATCCGGCAACTTCCGGCAACTGAATTTTGTACTCAAAATTAGTTAATAGAAAGATCTTCAACATTTTGTTGGTCCGGGGGTGTCATATGTTGTCATTCGGTTGGAATCTTAATTGAAATATTTCTAAGATGTTCAATTGAAAAACTCAAATTTCATGAATTTTTTTCGTATGTAAGTTTTTATTTTTCGATCTTAATATTTTACCACAAAGTGAGGCATGGTAGTGCGTGTTTATTAAAATTATAATGTTTTTCAAAATCCTCCATTTGAAATTTAGGCTAAAGGCGCTTTTTTACTGAAATTGGCACAGTGTGCGGCTGCTGGCTGCTGACTTGACACCCATCGAAACTTGGCATGGCAGTGTAGATCGACCCTGTACATACCATTTGTAAATGAAAATTTTGTGACCCTCGCATTGACCTGCAGAGGTCACCTTGTGAAGTTGTGATTACAGCCCCCACCCACTGTCTAAAAAATCTAAAAAAATTCCCAGATGTGGATCGAAGGTAATTCATTAGATTTCTAATGTCCGCTTCCACAACACCATTTTAGGGGTTATCTATCTTGTGGTCACAAATCATTTCGTCACTTGACAAGTCGCCACAAATCACTTCGACACAAAATCATGTCGTCACAATGCAATTGGTCACACAATCATTTCGTCACATGACCTCTGGTCACAATTTTCTACGGAAGATAAATACCATGGTAACCGGTTGTTTATTTTCTCACTTCTCGGATTTTTTCTATCCGCATTTTAATTTTCTGTCCTGATTATAAAAAACTTTAAAAAAGTATAAAACACACTTGTATTCTGCACTCCAATCTGGCCCAAATGCACCATAAAAGCGGCCAGGGCCGCGTTTTTGGGTCCCTAGCAACGGCTGTACATTTGGGGCTCAGGAGCCGTAAATAAGCGGACGGCCGCTTTTTTATGCCCTTGCGGCCCTAAATTTGCGGCTTTATGTGTTATGGCAAAAATTGCAGTTTTTGTGTCAACCGGGGGCTTTAATGGGGACAGACAACTACACAAGTAGTTTTATAAAATTCTGCATAAAATTCTCTACAAAATCATTATGGCTTTTTGTCACTTGTTTATTGATTCACAATTTAAAAATTACAAGAAATTGAAAATTTTTTTACAAATACAATTTTCTCTGTCCCAATGCACTCGGATCAATTCGAATTTAATTTTAAATATTTAAATCAAAGTGTGACTATCAAACTAATAACAATTATCAAGAGCTAAGAGAAGACTGACTATTTGCTTGAGTACAAAATCAATAAAAATAACTGTTAATAAATTTTTTCCTCACGTGCTCGCGAAATCCTTACAAGCAGGTATAATTCAAACATTTCCACGCGTCATTTTCCTCTTCTTGCGAAATTTTCTCTCAATGTATTATTTCATTTATACGAATGAATTTTAACAAATTCATAGAAAAATTAAGTTTACAACTATATGATCATGGTTCAATTGTTCACACAAGTGTATTCTTCAAATATATTGTTGTTCCAAATGAATTTCGGCAAAAAGGATTTGATGAAATCTTCTTTTATTGATCTAATTACAAGCTTTTACAACTTTTAAGTATTTAAAAGCTTGTAGTTTTGTTCAGTTATTGCACGCAAGTGGAGCGACGCGACACTTGTTTATTATGATAATTTTGATAAGAATCAAGTATACTAACGTGTCTAGCATATTAGCAATATTTATTTTACAGTTCCTTATAGATGAAATAATTTTAATTGAGATTAGCCGTAGACTTTAAGAGGTTTAAAATCAGGAACTCCTCCATACCACGAAGGGATCTGATCGCGAGGGCAATGTTTTCGAACATGTGGTATCCATCTACAATTACAAAATAATTTATTGCAAGTTCTCAAATTATAGACCCCGGCCAATTGTTTGAAAAAATCATAGAGTTTAGTATGCACGTTAATATATGACTTATGGACTAAATTCTACAGGGCCATAATTTGAGTGAGGCACCCGTAAGAATGTAAGTATCATTACAATTGAGTTGTTGTATGATTGTTGTAAGTATAAAATAATTTGAAATTGAATTGATTGACCTCGCACTGTTTGTACCATAAAATTCGAGCCTTTCAAAAATATTTGTTAGGATAGGACGAAGTATATGGACAATCTGATGAGCTGCTGCATTATTGTTGACGACGATACCCACATAGACATACTCATCAATTAAATGTCGAAATTTTGTCATAAGCCTCAGAATTAACCTTACGACTGAAAATTGAAATATGAATTACAGAATTACAACTATTGACCTGTTGATCATGATGTCTAGATGTAATTCAAGTTAAATTAAAATATTTTCAATACTTTACTTGGCAAATGAGATACTTTGATCAAGTCGAATCCATCCATGTCAGCGATAATGACCTCCTGAGTAACAGGATTATCAGCTGTACTTCTGTTTAATTCATAGAAAATTTACAAAGATTAATGTTAAATAAATTTCAAAATTTATTCAATAAACTCACCGTTCCTTCAAACTGTTTAAAATACGATGAACAATCTGGTCGCAATATCTTTTTTCAAAAAAAAAATTAATTAAATAATTTTCTCATTCTGAATAATAATCGTGATTAAAGTTTATTTTCACAATTAATTAATGATGGATTTAAACTTTTCAAAAATTTTCTCAGCTTCTTGGCCACCATCCGTTATTTTTCGGAAGTTCCACTGAAATTTGAATTTTAAACAATGACATTTGATTTCTTAACAAATTAATTTAATAAAATTGTGAGTAAACTTTTGTTTTTTAACCTTGCCAACTTCTCCTATCCATACTGGATCAAGATTATATTCAAAAAATAGTAAAAAAAATTAATTTTTTTGTTTTTTTTTTAAATAAAAGAAATTCTTACTGGGTCGGTCATCAAGATCAAAACCTACGTGGAGTATCAAAAGCAAAATTTATTTTAATTGACAAACCAGACAAATATCAAGATAATTATTTACGTAGATTCACATTTCAAAATTTGAGTCACTCAAATTAAAAGGATCTGTTTATTGAATAAAAGAACAATCGTATGTGATACTCTTTATCTTACCAGAATGGTAATAAACGAATTCTTTTCGGATATCGTATGGAGCTACCCATTTATCCAAATCATTCTCATCCACTTTTCTATTTTCTTCAGTTTCCTGCAAATAGAAAATGTTTTCTTTGATCTTCTGAACATAATAAGTAAAAAAAAACTAAAGTTATTAGCTGGAATCGATTTTGTATTATATGTACATTAGTATTGACGGCTGAACTCTGAGGATTCTGATTATGTTCAACAAACGGATCTTCTGAAACTTGTTTAACGTGTACTGGAGCCTTGGAAGTCGAGTCGATGGAGCGATTAATTTTTAAAGTAGAATTATTCATTAATTCTTGACTAAAGATTGAAGTAGCCATACAAAGGCAGATTAAAAATTCACAATTAGTCATGATTACTGAACTAAATGCTAATAGACTTGTTATTATTAAACGAAATAAAATTTTACGGTAAATTTATGTCAGAACAAAGACAAAAATCAATTAGTTATAGATAAGATGGAACTGTGTAAGGAGATTTCTAACTAGCTGAATGAACAAGTAGGATAAAAGTTGTGAATGAATTCCCATGTAAAAACTATTATGTTGATAATTGAGAAAACCTGTTGCAAAATTCTTGGAAAAAACAGTGATGAGACTTCATTGTGAATGTGCACTGTATTTTGTGTTCTGATAAAAAATGAATTAATTTTTTATTTTGCATTTATGCAATAATATAAGACACATGATGTAAGAATTACATCCAACTTAATAAACTTATCAAATTATAACTGATTCACCTTGCCTTTTGGCAGTTCAACGTCATACAGACCAAGGAGTCACAATGTCGCTTTTAGACATTATTTTAATTTGAAGGTCAACAAGTTTTTTCAAAGTAAACTAGATTAGTATTTTAAGCACAATCGAAACACACATCATCAAAATTAATTTAAATTTTATTTACGTCATATTTTACGGCTTTTAAAACATTGTTTGATCAAGGTGACTTTGGTCTTTGTTTTACTTTGTTTGATTTTAATTAATACATTTGGATTTTAACTTGTCAAAATTCCAATCACGAATATTTGAAAAATAGTCTCATTTCGAAATCTGGTATTATACAAAACCACATACAACTGGACAACTGGAATTAATATTTTGAGAAAGGTATTTAAATAACTTTTTTAACATTTTAATA
>JAQHQX010000939.1:0-10405 GCA_034694425.1 Arrhopalites sp. Gr-Col-00791 | reverse complement strand
AGTGGAAGTTTTAATTTTTGCTGTTCAAAAATCGAGGCTAGTCGTGATTGTTGTCCTTGAACCACATTAAAAATTAATTCAGACAAACTGTGGGAGATCTGAAGGAGATAGATTTTCTTGAAGGAGATCGGAGATAAAATTTGGATTACCGATTAGAGCTTGCTTAGACCTCAACAATTTCTAAGTGGAGATCTTTTCAACTGATTGCCCTCCAAAGGTCAATTGAGTTGTTTTATTGGTCGGAAAAATTTTCATATCCGAGTGAATTATTTTTTAGTGCTACTGTCATTGTGCTTGATTCCAATTTAATATTAACCCAAGTGGATAGCCTACATTAATCATGCCATGTCCTTTTTGAAGGTAAAAATATGACCGGAACTTTTAAAATCTGTACAGATAAAAAAATTGTCGTACTTTCAGTATTTTTATCTAAACTTTCAATATTTTTACCTGTAAAAACCTATTACCCCAATATTAAGATGCTTAATTGTACAAAAGATCTGTGAGTCAGATTTTATTTCTGCCAGCTGCCACTTTTTGCCACTCTCTGCCACTGGCAGACAAATTTCCGTTTCTGCCGACAGAAAGCGAACCCTGGTTCCATACATTCGATTTCTGTCAGTCACTGTCAACATTCCGTACCAATTCTAATAGACAGTGGGTGAATTTAGGTCGGAAATTTGATAGATAAACTCAAATTTAATGGATTAATGTGGATTTTCCAAAGAGGTTTTTTTTTAAAATACTCAAGGAATATGTACCTGTCGGAGAAGACGCGTACTCACATAAAAAATTAGGGTACTCTCTATGTCGCCAAATTGCATAAAGTTGCAATTTTCAACTAGATTCCCAGTACTTGGCAGTTTTCTCATCGACAGAAACTAATTGACTTGTTGAACATTTTCAATTAAATGAAACCCACAGAAATATGGGAAAGACGCTTTGTGCCTTTTTTGTCACTCGTGTTAAAGCTTCCTGAGAAATGTTTTTAAAAAACTGTTTGAAATCAAATTTCCAGATCCTGAATGTATTAACTTGTGTTTTTGCGGGCCAGAAATACCACTTTATTCGACAGTAGCCTTTGTATCCTGTTGTATTCCATCGAATACTTTGATGTGTATGTTGCTTTCTGTAAAAATAAAAGACAGCAAGACAGGTTTTATCAACTCTCCACTAATGCCTGACACAACCCATTATTTTCTTTTTTGACTGAAACTACAGAAGAAACTCGTCCTTCAGTTGTAACTGGAAAATAATATGTTACGGAGATTATTAAAGTCTTCCAGAATATTCTCTCGTAAGAACGTCGTCAGTCATTAACGGATTATGACAGGTGTGCTAATGCACGAAATACTTTAAATATACAAGTTTTCACTCAAAGCAGACGCCCGATTTTATTTTGGAGTTCTGTACATAAACAACAGTTTCTTGATTTTAGTTGAATGTAAAATATAAAGCTGTCTCCTGAAATACACGCTAATGAAACACTTTATAAGTGGTAGTATAGTCAGATAAAAAGCTACTGCCATCATTAAAGTGTCTTTTACAATCCTAGAGTTTTGAACTTGTTATTTTGTGTTTTTATTAAATACTAGATTGTGTTCTTGTTTTGTCTTCAAGGTAGTCCTCAGTTTTAAAATCTACGTAGTGACCAGTAGTGGTCACAACAACTCTTTCTTCGCCATCGTCCGAGTGATCTGAATATGGAACCCAAAAAGGTCTGGTGACAGGCTTCTACCTTATGGACTCGCAAAATTTATTTCAAAACAAAATTCAACATTTATTTCTATTCCTGCTTGATTTACTTCATCCATACAAAACACATCAGCATCTCTGCCTTGTTCTTCTAGTGCATTCAGAATTTCATAGTCACTCTTGATCTCTTTGTCTACTATTTAGCATTTTCTCGTTGATTTTCCCGTTTCATTTTTAGTGTGCAAGAGCTACAAACACAAATTATATTCCAATGCCACTATAAGTAAATTTATGTGAGCAGAATATTAAATTTCATTACATTGGTAACATTCAGCACGCACTGGTACCATAAAATTCTCACTGGCAATGCGAATTCGTATATAAAAGTATAGTCTTACGTGTACTGTTTTCTTCATCGGCGAGATCAAATTTAAATTGCTGAAGACTCAACAAAAAACAATTATGTTGCTGCTTTTCTTAGAAAACTGCCATTTGCAATACATGTCGGTGTCCTAGATGTCATGTTGACAGATCTCGCGTTTCCGAAAACACAGAGGCATTTAAGAAAAACTCTGCTTTTTTGTAACACTACTTCTGACTTGTAGAATGGCAGCAAAAAACTCTTTGAAATTGAACACTCAAGTCCTGAATTCATTATCCCGTCTCTGTGTGTTCCCATTCACATTCGATGAATACACTCACAGTCTCGGTAATCAAAATTCTCGTGCAGGAAAATGTGTATTCTACATTTGGCAATTTCTTGTAAAATGCCATACATTCAGCTTCCTCCTTCAAACAATAAATACAACTGCCTTTGGTCAACCGAAAATTCATCATCTGACCATCGTCATGATAGGGTCTGCTTGTTATATCGTTACAAATCTCTGGATGCACCAAATCTTCCTGCTATGGCCAGAATTGAATGTCAAACTTTTCAATCAGTTCGCCAAAAAAGGTAACCCATTTTGAAAAGAACATTGCCACAATTACCAAATATTTTATTTAATGGCAATTTAACCTGGACGCCGTGTGTTTCTAAGTCTTTACTGATACCTAAATTTAGAAATTTTCATTTAACATTTTTTGGCGGAATTGAAATTCCAATGTAGTTTCAGCAAAGCAATTGGGTATTCATTTACCAAAAGGGCCCTAAAGTCTATTTAAACTCCACGGCGAATCGCATTTGAAAAGCGTGTGCGGCGTATAAATTTTTTGCTTCGACTTTAGGGCCCTTTTGGCAAATGAATACCCAATTTTGAAATTGTAAAAAGTACCAAGTGTTTTTTGCAGATGGTGTCCCATCGGTTAATACTGGACAGTATCTCATGCAAAAGAGCGAAACTGGAAAAAAAGAGAAGCAAACAACTTATGAAATTTTGATAATCAACCTACCTCTTTTGCTTAGTCCAATTTTGCTGATCCTACCAGTGCTATATGCATTTGATCTGTCGCAACCAGGCCTGTCGATAAATTTGTTGCCCTGTTCATGGCAAAACTTGGGGACAATTGCTGGTTGTCTTTTGTTCGACACGATAATTCCATCTCATTACATTATTGTAGATTATTTCCTTGTTTACTTTATACTCTCTTTTATGAACAAGTTGACCAAAGACATTCGAGCTGAAACAAAGCGACTCTCTTCAGTACTTATCAGGTTGAAATTATCAGGCTATATTTTTTTCTCGATAGATTTTTTTTCCCCGATAAAATTATTTTTTCCTGTCGATAAATTTCTTTTTTTCTCTTAATAAAATTCTTAATTTCATGAAATGAACTCAGTTAATTCAACTCAATTAAATTAACAAACTAACGAATTCATTTCATTGAAGTTTAATGACATAAACAATGAAAATGAACTTTAATCTGAATATCAGTGAATTTTAAACAAAGAACTTAACAAATTTAGATGACAGTTGGGTTATATGTTAGAATAAGGGAAGAGGAGGTGCTTCTCTTAGTGTACCTGCAACTGCACTGGAACGATCAGATGATAAGTGTATCTGAGCCGTAAATGGTTTCGAAGTTCTCTACCAACTTTCGCTTCGCTCGCTGCTTCACTCAAACAAATCTAAATCTAACTGACTAGGTGCAGTTTATAAAGACACACTAAGAGAAGCTCCTCCTCTTGCCTTATTCTAAAAAATAACTCAACTGTCATCAAAATTTGTTATATTTTTTACTTACAATTCCCTCATATTCAGATTAAAGTTCATTTTCATTGTTGATGTCATAAAACTTCAATGAAATTAATTCATTAGTTTGTTAATTTAATTGAATCTGAATTAATTTCAATTAAAATTAAGAATTTTATTGAGAGAAAAAATAATTTTATGGGGAAAAAAATAATCTGTCGGGAAAAAGAAATATTGCCAAATTATTAACGAGTATAAAAAATACTTCTGAAAAACTCATGAGGTGATGATTTTTGATGATTCGTTTTTGAACTAAATTTTTTGAAGAAAAATCGATCATCTGGATCACTCGAGAAAGATGAGTAGGATTTTTCAACTTGAGCTGGTCCTCTTTAATTTGATCTCGTCCACCAACATCTTTGGAGCCAAGGTTTTGTACATGACAATGGGAATTTTTGGAGGGTTTGGATCAATTCGACTTGCGGTCACTGATCCAGCTTTTGCATTCGTCTCATTTATAATATTTTTTAATGGAGTCGTGGAATTCATCTTTATGTTCGGCAATGCTTTTGTCATCCCTGAAATTGCAAAGACGTTCAATCAGCAAATTCTTCTAAACTCCCAACGATTGAGACTGAAGAATGAGAGGGATTTCTATCAACGTTTCTGTAGATCAATTCTATTTATTGGAATTAAATCTGGACAATTCACAACCATGGAGAGAGTCTCAACTCTCATTTATATTGAATTCGTTGTGGACAAGATTGTCAGTCTTTTGCTCACTTTCTCAAATTAACAAAAATTTGATCTAAGTAGTTACAACGACCCACCTAAACAAACAAATTCTATTGTCTACCTGGAAAGTGTACGAATTAAAAGCCATGCTTCAAAAAACTCAAGTTCATTACGAGAAAATCGTCGTACACAAAAGCAAAGTTAAATCATTGCCAAAAAGCTTATATGTACACCAGAAAATATAAATACACTCATACACAACTTAAAAAACTAAGACCAGTTTAAATAAGCATTGACTTGAGTCTCAAGTCTTGAGATCTCATCCACAAAATAAATTATCTACAGGATTAATTAGCGCCCCCAAAGGTTTTGTCTTGTGATATTCAGATCTTAATCCTACGTGTCGAAAACTGTATCCATATTTTTTGATTGGACCGAGTAGGGGTAAAGGTCACATTCGGGCCATATGTGTCCGAAAATCATAGGTGGTCCTAGCATTTTCTTCGGAATTATTCCGAAGAAAATGCTGTCGCACGCAAAATTTCGTAAACATCTTTCTTCACTACAGAGCTGTGTTGAAATTTGTCGATATGCAACATAAGATTCATTGAAGTCAGTCATGAAATTGTACGTTGAAGTAACGTTTTTTGTCGTGACTTTCTTCAGTAAATCGAATGCGTAATTCAAAAACCTGAACCCCGTCAAAAATGCTTAGGGGAGGTTTGATCATTTAAGAAACAGTAGCGTTTCCCCATTTCTTAAAACGTACTAGTTTAAGCTTGTTGTTCATTTGTAAATGGTGTAAGTTCGAAGTCCCCAGTGTAAACGTTAGTGTGTCTTTGAGCATTCAAGTTGTTTTCCTTCACAGCACTGATAAACTTTTAGTATCACTGAATACCGCCTGAAAGTAAATCTTGGACAATGTTCGACTTTGAACGACAGGGCTGTTTAACAGCCCTGGGAATATTATGTCTCACTGTCAAGTCACTTGGAACCACTTTTCAAATCACGAGTGGATATCTGAATTGAGCTGTTGTCACCAAACCTGACAAACACTTCTGATGTGGAAACAAATTTATTGCAAGAATGACTGAGAGTCTACTAAACTAGCGAAATGTTCTCAAATTCTATAGGAATGAGTCTGATCTGTTTCAAAAATTTTTATCATGACAATGATTTTGATGTTGTTTACAATAAAACATGTCACTTGTAAAAGTTCGGCATCACATTCAAGTTTCATCCTCCAATGAAGCCAAAATTTATTTCTAGTTGGTGGTTTCAGTCATGGTTGAATCTGAGGAATATTTCCCAAACAAACATTACAAATTAGATCACAAAAATTAATTGCAAACTCTCACATCCTGCTCAATTTTGGTTTCATCATGAACTTATCACAAAATTCCTTGGCACTAATCTTTATTCTCAGTGTCCTCTTAGTAGCTTTAGCATCCTCCACTGTCAGCCAAATTAATTTATCATCACCTGCCCTTCGACCAACAATCGATTTGAATCGCCTATTAGACGATTCCCAAACTAATAATAGCTGTTTTCTCATTCTCCTGCAAGATGAACATTTTCCTTTTCCACTCGAATGGAGTAAAATCAGTCAGAAAAGACCACTAATTCTGTATATAAACCATATTAAGTACGTTGTATCATCGCATGAAAAAAAATTCATAACATCATCAAAGAAAATCACAATTTCAGAATTGAAGCATACAAACTGCTACATTGTCACATTCTTATTCCACCATAATGATAAGTATTATTTGCCTATATTAGCATTTTTAAAAGGATACCAGCAAACTGATGATAATCCCGACAGTTTTGTAGTACCAACAAGGATCTCTGGTTCAAAATATTTTGTAACTTTAATAAACCTGGAGAAACAATTGTGGGCCTTCAATGAGCTATGGACAGACTTTCTCATTACCTGGTTGAAATTTACAAGAAAAACACATTCTCCCGTATTCTACTTTGTCATCGATATGTACCACCAAGGGGATCAAAACGACACACAACGGCAGCAACTTGAAAGCTTAACATTAGATGTCAACGATTCTAATCCATCGATTCAATTTCAAAGCGGATTCTTCACCTGTCCCTACGGGGACCCTGACAAAAATCACAGGAGAATAATTCAATGCCCACTGAATGAACAAACTTGCTACAAAGAAATGATTGAGGTATATGCCAAGGATATCGGCTGGGGAAAAATATTCCTTGGTTCGAAGTCGATCACCAAACTTCTAACCGGCTTTGGAAAGCGGAAAATATTGTGCATGAGAACCAGATTAGCTCAAGTAGAATTAAGGGGAGTTCCCCGTTTGACCTCGAATGGTCATGGAATGTCCAATTGTCAACATCTGTCTTTCTCTTGTCGGCGCTCCACCAAAGTCATCTTTTACAAGAACGTGGAATTGGATTACCGTTCGGATTTTTAAATATAATCGATGCTGACACGGAGGGTATCAGCTGGCAAAATCATATTCAAATTACGAGTCAGTTTGAGTCTGACTTCTTTCATCTGATTGTGAATTCTTGCAAAATAAATTCCACATTGCAAATGTTAATGTCACCATTTCACTTTCAGTTATGGTTGTGCTTGGCTATATGCCTACTTGTGACTTGTACTACAACTGTCTATCATGCCAAGTTCATCGTAAGAAGAAGACAAACAGTTGAAAGAAATTGCAATTTTTACGTAGAGCTGACAAATGTATTTTGGCTCTGGATTTATGGATTCTTCATGGAACAATCTAGTAAAACAGTTCCAGGTTCTGTTGTACTAGCGAAATCCAACAGTTAGTATCAGATACAAAAATGGTACAAAATCAATTTCATCATGTGGATCTTTGGAGCTTTGATTTTGACAAATTCATACAAAAGTTTTGTCAAGTCTGATCACACAAAGTGTTCCACTAGTGAAATTGGAACTAATTGGAATAATTTGACTGAGGATCCTTTAGAAATGATGACCAACATTTTGGTAGCAGAAAACAAGCTCAAGTGTCACAAGTTGATACAGTTGAACGTTCGAGGATCGTTGAAGGTTCGAGAATTTGGAAAAGTGCTAGATTATGGATACCTGGAACTGACAACGTTTACAAAAATGCTTCTTGATGCTATTTCCAAAGCAGATTCAAACAGAAGAGTTGATAAATCATATTCCCATATTTTTCCATTAGTTCAAGTTCAAGGTTATGAAAAAGTTTAAACTTTTTCAGAAAAATTACGTAGGAACTTTAATTTCTATAATGTCCCTCATGAAATACTGATATTAGCAGAAGGCAGTGACGGTCATGAACATTCATTTTTCTTGCCCCGCTTCGAAAATCTTTGCGTGAGAACTCTCTCTTTGTTCCCTTAACCTTGGTCACCCAATTGAAGTTTTATTTCTAATCGATTAGAGAATTTCTGAAAACACTTACGGCTTGATCCGAGGTCGTAGTAAGTGGATAGTGTCATGTTTCTTCAAATGTCTGTTCAAATTGGATTTGTTGGTTGAAGAGTGTGAACCACCTCATGTCTCTTCACATCTGATGATCGAGCACCGAAATATTTGCATCCATCAAAGGAACATTTGTAGTTTTTTTTTCGTGTGGGTCCTCATGTGACTATTCAGTTGGATGTTGGTGACTGCAACAAGTTTATTTCTCGCCTATAGGAGAGAAATGAACTCAAAAAAAAGTTTTATATTAGTATTACTACCTAAATTTATTTACGCTATGGCCATGCCTCTAAAGGAACAGATTGATAGTTTGAGTGGGAAATTTAAAGAATTTTGGATGGAGCAACTTTGGTTTGATGTTGGGAAGACGATTTTGATGGCTTTGAGATCACTTGGTGTACGGGTTCTATTTCTTTATGTAGTCAAGAAATCTACAACTCTTTTCCACATTATTGGAATTTGCAATACTACTGTCAATCTCCTCCTTCTTGAATTAAACTGTTGGTGCACATTGAAATGCCATCTGGAGTACCAATTAGTTACTAAAATGGAAATGTCGTGAAAATTGTAAATTCATGACAAGTGTGATTTCTGATCCACCTGATAGTACATAAAAAATGCGATGTGAATCGTCCAGTACTTTTTGGAGAATGTATTTTCAATTTTAGGGTAAATATTTTTGTAATCACTTTAATTTTTCTCTGGTTTTCTGAAATCATCATTTTAATAAAAAAATGCTGTACATTTTACTTTTTTCTTACGTCTACCTTACCTATACGAATAACAAAGAGAGATCTGGCAAGGACAAAGCACAAGTGAGAGACAAAAGAGTATCATTCAATTCTGGATTATTTGGTTTATTTATTGGGCTTTTGTTCGCGTCACGTCAGTCGAGCTAAATGCGTGCTTGAATAAGAAAATTAATATTGACCTTAGTGTAATTGACCCATTCAAACAATGAACATTTTGCCAAGAGATTTATAGTTAATTCAATAAAGAAACTTTTCCGCATGACGCAGCCTCATGCCTACCACGATGCTTTTTACACATCTTGACCTCCATTTATTGTTAGATCCAAGTCAGGATTTAGTATAAAATCGTCTGGCAAAACAATTTGGCGTATTTTCAAATTTTTTAAAAATGTTCCCATTAATTTTCTGTGGATTTGCTCTCGTTTTCCAATCAACACAAAGTCATCACTCAAATCCTGAGTATCCTCATAAACTCGATGCTCAAGTTGATTTTTTAAGACAATTAATTTATCAATTGAATCAACTTGGATGTAGTTTTCTTGTTATTAGTTCATTCAATGAATTTCCTTTAAATTCAATTTACATTGAAAAACTTTTTTCAGATGCTGATTCCACTTTCAAGATTTTTATTTTAGAATATTCAACTGCATTCGAAAATGTTAAAGTTGATCCAAAATGGTTACCGCCGCTCACTTTGGATAGTGACAAGTGGAAAAAGTTAATTAAAAAGTTTACCAATTTTTGTACGGCAATTTTAGTCATTTCAAATGAATTTGGAATTAATTCCAAGGATCATCAAACTGACAATATTTTCAACAAATTACAATTAAAATTTTTATTAAATTCATTACATTATCCTATAACAAAAGCGGATCAAGATTTTTTCATTTTCGTCTCATCAAAAAGTGTCAATTCAAATCAGTTGGAAATTTCTAAAGAAAATGTCAAAGCACTCAAATACGCAAAGTGTCTACTCGTAACTGCAATCAAGTCAGAGTCTGATTCAAGTTCCATGAACTTAATTATAATTCGTTTGTGTATGCTCTGTCCAAACCTAAATCCTTTAATAATAGACACTGTGAACAATCAAAATTTTAGTCTGCCACTCCTCACAATTGAATATCTTTTTCCGAAAACAGTGACAAATTTCCATGGTCGAATTATTCGCATCTCAGCTATCACATCCGTTCCTTCTCGAATCACCATCAAACCCATCCAAAATGATTCGTTGGGTCGATCTTACATCACAAAAGGAGGCCCATATTCCTTTGCTATCAGGGCATTTGAAAAAGGTTTAAAGGGTGTTAATTATTTGTGTCAAACAAATTCTGATTTTATCAAACAAAAATTAACTATGTTGTGAAACTTAATTTTGTCAAATGAAATTTTGAATTTCCCAAACAAACAGATTTGTCCCTGCCAGCGACCCCAGATCGAGCCGTAAGTGTTTTGGGAGTTCTCTGACAATGCTCGCTATTTTAATCAAATAAATCTGACCTCAACAAAAAACCGTTGACCCATCCACACCCGGAATATTTGAACATTACGTTGGAGGGGTTCAGGTGGACAGTAGATCGGTCGACTTTTTTTATTTAGGTCAGATTTATTTGATTAAACTGGCAATCGTTGTCAGAGAACTC
>JAQHQX010000938.1:0-10424 GCA_034694425.1 Arrhopalites sp. Gr-Col-00791 | reverse complement strand
TAGAAGAGGAGCAGCATTTAGTGTGCGCGTAATTTGAATTTTTCAAATATTTTTCGGGCCATTTTAATTAATTTCGAGGGTCAAGGTCAATGTTGGTCAATCTAAGGTGGCCAACTCTCAAGTGCAAAAAATTGCCTATTTTATGACGCCAATAACAGCTACGTCCGTTCAATAGAACCGGATCCTTAGGGTCTGAGAGAAAATTTGCTGCATCATTTTATTATATAAATAAAGATTAATATCGTGCAGGGTCAAATTACCACAGTCAGAAAAGGTATGAAGAGCCGCGACAATTTTACCCGCCTGTATTTTTCAAGAGTTGGACAAATTTTTTTGAGGATGATGAATCGTCCTTCTCGGCGACCCAAAATTTTCATTTCCCACAAGCCCCAGAAAGGAGTCAGGGGGAATAGGTCATGTTTTAGATAGACCCTACAAATCCAATTTTGCTTAAGTTTTAGTTTTTTTAAAATATTTCTCTCTTTCTATAAAATTACTTTAGAGCTTTAATACAAAATTCTGGTTCTGGTTTTTGTAGAGCATCAAATTTCAACCCGGGCAAAATTTCCTCTTTGAAAAACAGACGACATTCATTAAAAATTTTGATGAATGTGCAGTGTAGAATATATGTTTTTAAAATAATAATAATAGACATGATACAAATGATAAGTACAAGTTGACTGTATGTAAATATGGGCGAACGTCCACACATTTTTTTGTGTCTGGACAGAGTTCAAGCTCATTCAATTTTTGTTATCATAAGTCTAGAGTCTTCATTTATTGACATATATGTCCGGAACTTTCCGTGAGATTACTTTCCATGGGACGAATTTTCCGGGGAACGAATCTTCCGAGTACCGAAAGACAGTTATTTGTGCGTGTCGTTCACAAAAATATCCGCGTTCCATTTACATATTTTGGCATTTCAACATATTTTTTGTATGATTTTGATAAAATTCTATTGCCCAAAGAAACTAATTTCTATTTCCCAAAAAGACCAATTTTTATTGCCCAAAAACCCTAAGTTGAATGCCCAAATTTCTAAGTTCTAAGGAAAATTAACACGCTTGATTATATTGGGTTTAGCGCATGTTATTCTAGGGTATGTGTGTACGTTTTGGGTACAAAAAAATGGAATTTTTCTCATTCTCCCTAATCTACAATGGCTGAACTTGGAGTATAAGTGGGACCGACTAGAATACAACCAAAAATGCTTCTCTGAGCTCGAACAAGTGACCAAATAGCTTATTTGGTCACTATTATCCAACGATCTTAATTCTATTTCGATTCTCTTCTTGAGTCTTTATCAGTTTTAGCTTTTAAAAATCACTTGAAATAATCTGAGCCATATTTTAGGCTAGATGAGGATCATCTTTTTTCGGGATTACTAAACCACCGCAAGGTCCAGGTGGAGTAACAGCTGTTGAGCTTGGCTGCTTCAAACAGCCCAGGAAAGCTAAAAGGCGGGATGGAATGCTTTAAAATTGTGTTATCTACTCAATTACGGATGTCGGTTGACCACACACGTTTTTACTGACGCCACTTGCTTTCCTTTTGGCTGGTGATTTAGTTTAAATGTAGTCACTAATTTTTCTTTAGACTTTCAGATGTTGTAACTCAGAGATTGTATTTTTAAAAAAAATTAAATAGTATCTGTAAAAAAATGTGTGCTGGATATATTGAAATTGAAATATTTGATACATTAAGGAGGTGTTTAATTTTTGGCCATGTTTATTCCGATTTAAAAGTCAATCCTTCAGATAATGCTAACTTTTGTACCCGTACACCAAAATGAAGGACAGAATGTTGCGGAGTCGTTATGGTCAGTCATCATGACCAAATACTTGACCTTGATCTTACCCCTCAAAAATTAAAAGCTCTGAATCATATCCGGTAGCCCTCTGAAAGCAACTTTTGGAAACACATTTGAAACTTTCTGTAGTTTATTTAATTTGGTTCTGGAGCAGCCATTTATACGGACCGATTGAGTTGCAAAATTTTTCTTTACGTTTTTCAGCTCAATACCCCCCGGGTGTTTAATTTTTGTACAGGAGATAAGGAAGAACGGGGCAAAAACATCCGCTTTGTTTTTAATTAATTACAATTAAGAGACACATTCTAGTGTTAAGGTGTCCACAGCAATTTTGTAGCCCCATTAATTCTGCATCCGATTTTCATCATTGCCGGATTGAACCTTCCTTGTAAAAATTTAAAAAAATAAAAAATAAAGTCAACATAATTAACATTAGGGGGTACCCCCAAAAGTCACGGGGTAAAAGTAGTCCACTCTTTAAGAAAGGCTGTTTCACTCTGGATAATTATTTTTGATTTGCTGATTAGTCAAAAAGTGTCAATAGGACCTCGTTTTTAGTATAAAAAATTGTGAGACTTGAGATTCCACATTGGCAAATGTTAGTAGAGATTTTGTTCAAGTGGCTGTTTTTGCCCCGTTCTTTCTTAAGTCAATTTCCTTCACAAATTCAACAGAATTCTGCATAAAAATTCCAACAGTAATCAACAACTTTAGTACCGGAAGGCTCTCGAAGTCCAGTACCGATTTGAAGAAAGTTTGCTTGTCTTCCACCTAAAATGGTCTCCTGTATGTGAGAATTGTTTATGTCTGTGACTTGTGAAGATTCACTAGTCATTAATGATTTGTGACCCAAACTATTATTAGAAATCAACGCGTTTTACACAAACTAAATATTGGACATTGTAGTCAATGGAAGGTAGAATCTTCATTGGTTGTGTGTGTTATCTACCCTAAGATTGTCACCAGAATAAAGAATTGAATTGAATTTGACTTTTATGATAAAAGTTTTATCAATAAAGATAGATATTCTATTCAGAAAAAACGAATGTAAAGTGAAATTTTAAGGCCAGAATGTTTCCAAGGAGGATTTCACTTCATGTCATTTTTTATAGTAAAAATGCGAACAGGGCATCCACCCAAATTTTTTTTCAGAAACCAGATCTAATATACTGACACTGAAATTCCTCCATAGAGAATCAAAGTCAGCAATAAGAAATTGGGTTCTAAAGTTGATCAAAGCAAGTCCACGACTGTTTTTTAACCACTGCAATACTGATCGTTTAGTGTCGTTACCTTCCTATCCATGTATGTACATGATTAGATTAACTCTTATTTTGGTTATAAAAACTAGAGATCAATTTTTAAACATTAAAAATTCTCCATTTCCAAACTGACTACAATGAACCGTTGTTATATTTTGTGACACCGATGTACATTGTTGTAGTTTTCAATCATCTGAACTTGAACATTTAAGGGAAGATGATCATAATATTTTGGGGTCCAAGTAATAGTGAAGTCGATAAAAGTGACCCCATTCCCGGTTGTCCTGGCAGATGAGACTAACGGTACTGATAATCAATAAGAAATTCCAGTACAACTCAAAACTCAAAACCTGTTGGAAAAAATCATTTTTACTGCAAATTTTCTGAAAATCATGAAATTGTGGATCCTCGGTTTAACTTTGGCAAGGTTGGAGTGTCTGGTCACTGATAGCGAAGTGAAAATTCCTTCAATTCACAGCAGTCATAAGTAGGTATGCTGTAATCTAATTTAGTAACATGTACGTTTTAATCAGATGCCATGTTCAAATGAAAAAGAAATAATTCTCACATTTAATTGATCTGTTGTGTTTAACTCATATTCAAAAGAGTCATTTTATTTGCTCAACTTTTTCAAAGTTTTGTTTGAAACGAAAGATAGTTTTAATGAAGATTTGCTTAACACTGTTTTTAACTATTGTACAACTTGTGGTTTAAAGTAACAGTAGAAACGTCAATAAATTCACAAGTGATCACGAACGCTTAATTCGAATTTTAATCATTATGAGGCCTGAGAAGGTTCAAGTTCCAAGCCAAAATAGCAACTCCATTTTAAAAACGTACAATTAACTCGAAACTACAAATCTATGACAGTTTATTCCGTATTACAAATTAATCCTTATCAAATTGAATCTTTCAACTTTAGGGATATTGATGGGTGGATGATGATTAAATGATTAATATAGAGTAGAAAGTAGAGTTGCGTTTTTGTCTAATTTATGCATAGAAAGTTTTTTGATGCAAAGGGAATCTGAAAACGTTTACTCGCGGGTTTGGTGTATTGTTGGTAAGGTAGATATTTTTGATTACCACAGGTTATACTATATGAGAAATCTGATTGTCTTGCAGCTGTGTACATAGATAAAGTGAAATTGTTCGATAATGATAAAAAACGCATGTAAATTTCAAATTGGTTTTGAATATTTTTCACCATACTGTGTCATATAATTGTACATGCAGTGAGAAATAAAATGTTTCTGGATTTATCTCTTAAGTTCAACTTGAGTATTTTTTGTGCTTGAGAGATAAAAAATCAAAACTTTGAAGTGTCAATGGCGAACGCAATTTAAAACCCTTGAATATACATAGATTAGATTTTTTTCATTGATGGATGAAATAAAACAATTTAATTTCAGGAAAGCACTAACCTAGGTTAACTGATTTTATATTGACATATTGACATAAAATGTACCGTTTAAATATGGTAAACTTGGACACAACATATAATACAGTACACGACTAAATCAGTTTTTTAAAAAAAAATGGTGACACATTGAACTTACTTCAAAAACCACCGACCAAAAATCGGAAAATAATTCTGGAGAATCCACAGAAAGGTCAACAGAAAAAGAAAAAATGGTAGAGAAAGAAAAAGAAAGTGCAGAACATGACATGATAATGTCCATGTAGCCACACTCTCTAGAGTAGACACTATCCAAAATGTAATCAAGGCCCACCAGGATGGTGAAAAATTATTGGACAAATCATCTCTCCAGTTTTATCTAGAAGAACTAACTAGAATAAAACAAAACGTAAATAAGCTCCATACTCAATGCTTCACTCTGTTTGAGGACAAGGAGATAGGTAAACCGGAAGAACAATATAGAACCCTCGCTCTAAAGGAGCACAAAGTACTCGCGGACAATTTTCGGAACGTGTCAATAAAGGCCAACGAAATTTTCTCAAAATTAGAAGCTGCTGGAGGTAAAAGGGTGCTACGACCGAAGTGCATACCACCCAATTTTAGCGGGAATCTCCAGGATTGCGTTTAATTCAATGTTCAATTTAAAAACGTGATTGTGGAAAACACAAATATCAGCGAGACTGACAAACTCATCCTTCTTAAGCAAAGCCTGAAGAGAGGATCGGCATTTGCATTAGTCGACCGTGTGGAAGTCACTGATGCAAATTGGAGCATCTGCTGGTGTTCCAAGTAAATTGGACATCTAACAATAGTGGCAATAAGACATAGTTAGGAACCACGTGGTAACGTAGGAAAAACGTAAAATCTAATTAGAGGGTAAGACGTAGTTCTAGTAAGTCATAGCTAAGGTCAGGAATAAGGAAAAGTCAACCAAAATTCGTGAAGGTTGAAGGTGTGCGTCACGTGGACACCACACTGGAATTGATGGTATTATGTAATTGTATTTTTTATAGGATAAGAAACTTGGTCGGAAATTCTGGACAGATGTCCAGGATGATCTAACCTTAGTAATAGGAAAAAATTTATGTAAATTCTGAGGGGAAACTCCAGAATAAAAAGGGTAATAATAAAAATGGTGTTGGGAGATATATGTAACAATGCAATGTAAAAACTGAAGGTGACCGAGTCACAGAACTTAAGGATGACGCATATTGCAGCATCCTATACTTGTAAGATCAATGATGGAGACATCATTCTCATAATGATGTCACCTCGTATCTGTATTACAACCATCAGAAGCAAATAAAGTGTCTCAGCTGCTTTCAATCCTTCTGTCCGAGAGTCGGAATCTTATTTCACATCTACTACCATCTCACAGTTTCATTGTCATCATCGTACCATTCGATCTACCCATATTGAGCCATTGTACAAGTGTGGTACACTGGGCAGCTCTCAAATTAAGATTCGACAATAACAGAGAACTGGCCCATGGTCATTTAAATCAGTTGCTCAAAATAGAACCCTTGACAAACGAAACATCAAAGGGTCTCCTCAATTTTGTGGACACTGTCAACTCTGCATCCACAGCACTGACTCTTTTGGGATTAGAATTGAAATCAGACGGCTGTCAACTTATTATTACGCATCTGGTTTTGAAACTATTAGACTATCGAACGAAATTTGAGTTCGAAAAGTCACTCCAGAATTCAACAGAATTCCATTCATTGGAAACCTCATTAAAATTCTTAACTATAAATACTTGTAAAGCCAATGATGGGATCATCATTGGTTCACTAAGGCTGTAACCAACGCAAAGTCAAATTAAGATACTTTGTCTCTTCAATATCGCTGCCTCTGCTGATCGTGTGTTATTTCACCCCGATTGGATCTACACAATTTCATTGTCATCATCGTACTGGTGAGTCAACCCATTGAGCCATTGTATTTGTACGGTACATAAATTTGGGGGCTTCTCAACCGATTTAAAACTCCGCGGAAGTGAACCAAGTAGATCCGAGATCAGAATTAGAGCCAGAGCTACACCCAGTTCCAGAATCAAAATCATCCTTGTCACGATTAAAATCTGACATCAGGTAGAAATAAGTCGTAGTTTAGATTTACGTCAAGACATGAATCTGACGTACATATAATTATAAAAATGCTAAACCTTATTGTCATGATTGGTTGTTCCAACGGACAAGGAAGATGAGCATAATATTATTATATAATATAGTTTAGGTTATATACGAATATACATATTGCGTATGACGCAAATAAGGTGACGGTTAAATTATTAATTATACATGCACATATAAAAATGTAAATGACGTGTGTTAAGTTCAAGATCGGTTAAGATCCGATTTAGTATAAATACTGAATGTAATCTGATGAGGGGCATTATTGTTGTGATCCTCATCCCCACTGTAACTTCAAGTGAATAAAGACCACCGTCGTTTAAACTTGTGCTGTACACTCGACCGTTTATTAAACATCACTACCATCCCCTATTGAGCCAGGTCCAGAGTTCGGGACATCATGACAACCAATGTCACGATTAAAACCTGACATCAAGTAGTATTAAGTCGTAATTAGTATTACGTCAAGACGAGAGTCTGACGTACATGTAATAAATAATATATGCTCAAAGAATTGTCTTGATTGGATGTTCAATCGGACAAGAAAGATGAGCATAAATATTATATCACATAGGTTCACATTTAAACATTATTATATTATATGTCAAATTGCGTATGACGCAAATAGGGTTTTGGGTAATTACATAATTATACAATAATTATATAAAAATTATAATGACGTAGGTAAAGTTCAAGATCGGTTAAATCTGATTTAGTATAAATACTGAATGTGAACTGATGAGGAGCATCATTGTTGTGATCCTCATCCCTAAATAAAGTACAAGTGAATAAAGTAACACGTCGTCAACCACTGTGTGTTATCAAGCGTTAATTACTACTACTGTATCATACTCCAATTGGGCCAGGTCCAGAGTTCGGGACACTCAAGTGTCGTAAACAAAGTTTGTACTTTCTCCCACGAGCAGTAGGAAGATGTCAAAGATCTCGACAAACTTGTGTTTTTGAACGATGTATCGTCAACCGTTGTCAAGAAAAATAAAGTTTGAATGTAATCTCTCGCTTGTATTGCACTTCAGTGGGTACTGTATGATTGAAGATGATCAAAGCATCAGTTCAAGAATTAAATAAACGATGTCTTTTCAAATGCGAAAAGAATTATGAAGACAATCTAATTGTGACTCAAATCAACGGACACACATTTGCACTTACAAATATCCCCGAAAACTAAAAAATCGTGTGCAGTAACCACACAGAAGAACTAACTACAACGAAAATCGGATCAGTGAAAGTGCAATTAGCTTGTGGATGCGAGATTAAACTAGGTCAAAATTCTCCCATCGCTCCTCAATATCCATGTCCGTCCAACCTACCAAAAATTCTAATAACTACGATATTAATACCAGCTGCTTGGGCGAAAGTGAACATCAAACTACCCCCATATTTCCATCCAGTTGCAAAGGAAATGCAAAAATTTATAAATCCAGAGCACATAATTAACAAAAACTGGACGATAGATGCACCACAGATCAACATAACCGAGATTCATGAGTTGGAAAAGGCAGTAATACCATCTGCACTAAGAATGGTTCTCCATTCTTCCAACTGGGTTTTGATTCTACGGAGCACTCTCCTTACCTTGATTACCTTGTACCTGATTTTTAAAGTTGCTAATCCTTACACATTCATGATTCTCCCTCAGGCACATGCATTGGGAGGAACAAAATGCGATTATGACTTACATGTAGTCACGATCAGCATGCTAATTATAAACTTGATTTTCTTGTTTTTAATTGCATTCATTGTGTACTGCAAGATTTCTTACAGAGAGGGAAATACAAAAAAGCAAACAAAAAACCGGAGTGGTTAGACATGAACCCTCCGTATAACACAAGTCCATCCGCTCCAGCAAACAGTGGATAGGATAGACAGTAAAAAAAATGATAAATATAGAAAAAAAATGCATCAAGAAAAACATGAAATAATAGGTTACTGGGTTAAAATAAAAATAAAAAATGCAAGTAGTTGGGTTTGAAATAACCTTTGAATGTAACAAGAAAATTAGTTAGTACTCTGAAAAACATTGTAACTAACAGTGCTAAGAAAATTCAGTTTGTAACACCTAGCAAATAATATCCTAAAATGGGTGAAATGGTGCAAATCTACGAATTAAAAAGTGTCCAACTGAGCAATAAAAAAGAGGGGATTCCGAAAGATCCAAGTGTGGGACGAGGAAGACAACGTCTCCAACCCGGGGGCATTAACTCAGACTGAGAGAGACTTCTGGACCGAAAGTCCTGAAAGGTTTCTACCCGTTGTATCACTGGAAGCAATCCTGGCATTTCTGCGCGTGACGACACTGCAAACCCTAGTATGGATAGTTGACTATTCGCCATGGAGATCTTTGATCGAAAAGGAACTAAAGAAACACGTAAACTTTTCTTTATAAAAGTGATTAACTGCAATTCCAGAGTTGCGTACCGGGTCAACATCAAAAAATGGATGGGAGACACCGTGGCTTACACACCCAAATCATCACTCAGGAAGTAGAATTAAATGCACCACGGTATGGGCGTTTTGAACTACTACTAAATGTCAATACACACCATTAAGCACAAATACAAGCAAGAGACCTGTAAGACAGAGAAATACACCTGAAAGACTCACTTACACAAAATAGAATATTATTACAAATATTCACTGCAATGTTAATATTCCAACCTCTCTCACCCTTCTGTGGACATGCTTAAACATGTAAAGCATGGTAACGTGCTTCGGCACGTAGCACAGTAAGGCATCTTTCTCTCAAATAGCACAGTAACAATAGGAAACAAATTTTCACAGTGGACGCAACAATGCACACACACTAGGGTAAAGCAAGCATGTACGTGCATACGCTGCAACGGACAAGCATGTACTTGCATGCACCATAAGGGAAAAATGACAAAATCGTTAATAACTCTGTAACGAAGAATATTTTGTATTACAAAAATTTAATTTTTAACGGCAAATCAATATTAACGGATAAGATAACACTAGCCTGTTGGTGTGGTTGGCTACTGAAGGTATTGCAAACGAGGAAAAAAATGAATCCTTGCCCATTCAAATCATTACCGGGTCATTTACAAATTAAAAATCCTACAAAATGTGAATACATACTCAGCATCTGTCCCAATGATATTCTCATTCAAAATGAACGTCTCTGAACCTACGAAATTATTAACTACAACCTGATGCAGAAGACCCATCGACAATAGCTCAACCTACTCATGCCAGACGGGACTCGCAGTAAATAATATTTTTCACGAAGCAAGGGCGCGACTGACGGACATCCTCGCAGCAAATCAAGATTATAAGGAACTGTTGACACCAGCCAGGTCAAAGAGATCCCTCCCACTTTAAAGTTACTTCAGAGAATGCGACGCTTGGTGCTGTGGTTTTGCATCCGAAAGCCAATTCCAGTCAGTAGCCCAACAACAATAAAACAAAAAATTTTTTATTGTAAATCCAGTCTCGACAAAACCATTAAGAAAGTATGTGGTGTCGGTAAACTCCGAGGGGCGGATAAATATTGATATGCAAGAAGGTCAAAGCGACGAATAAGTTAAGTTGAAAGTATATACATATATAATTATAGATATTTTACGAATAAAAATAAAAAGTGTGGTATATAAACGAACACATCAGCAGAAGAAGGAGAATTTTATTCTCGTCGCAAAAACGAAGGGTATCCAGTGGAATTCCGTCGAGAGCGGCGAATCGCCTTCAACAACTACATAGCAAAAATAGTTCGAGCAATGGGGTATCTTTTGGTCATTCAGGCACATGAACGGCGG